>JAHLSL010000013.1:9059830-9181295 GCA_025920805.1 Petroica traversi | reverse complement strand
CCGGCCCGCGTCCCGCGGCTGCCGCAGCGGGCGGAGAGCGGAGCGGGGGCTCCCAGCCGCTGGTCTCCTCTCGGTATTTTTCATTTTCGTACATTTTTTTAATTGTTATTTTTTATCTTTACGCAAAGAGTGCCCTTCTCACGGACAAAGCATCCCACGGCGCTGTCACCGCCCCCCCCGTCCCTGCGCCTGGGCCCTGACTCTGCTCCTCCGAGGCCACTTTTCTCCCCGGCTCCCCGGGGAACTGGACTCTGGACCCCGTGCCGCTCTGCCAGGCTTTGGGGGCAGGTTTGCTCCGGCAGCCGTCTGCTGCTGGAGGAAGCAACACGGGAACGTGGCCTGGCAGGTGCTTGGGAGGCTGGGATATCCCTCCTCTGCCCTGCCGTCTCCTAAAAGCGCGATTCCCGACACCGGGAAGTCCCGGTCGCTGCTGGAGAACAAAGTATGGCCGGGTAATCGGCGGGGAAAATGTGCAGGGCAACGTTTTGTTTTGCGTCGGGTTTCACAGAACCGAAAGCCGGTCCTCTTCCCCTGCAGGCGAACGGGTATATGACTCAAACATGTCCTTGCTCTCCTACCTGCATCCCTTCTGGTTGTCTTAATGAAAGGATACAGCAGCAGACAGAGTCGCGAGGCGTTTTCATATAACCCCAGCTGAAGACTTAGCAAGATCCTCTGTACTGCAAAATACCGTTTGCATAGTGGGAGCACAGTTGGGGTGAAAAGGATGTTTTGGGCCATCTGTGTTTCACCGAAGTCCCACGGTGCGAACCTTGCACTGGGAACAGCAGGGATGGACCCAAGGAGAGTGAATGGTCCCCACAATTCTTCTCTCTAGGTTTTCCTGGTTACAAGATAACACCTTTCTACACCATAAACTAGGACAGCAGTTACTGGGGGACCATCTCCGGAGCCCATCGCCTATGCATAGGCTGCTGGGGGGATCAAATTCCATCACAACAGCCTCCAGGGAGGTCTCTAGAAAAGGCTGATTTCCTTAGCTGGCTCTTGCAAAAGCTGCACCATTCTGCACACTTTTTGATGGCAATGCCGAGTGCCAAAAACGGTGTGCCACAGTCACACGTTCGATTTTCCCTTGCTCCAGTGCATTCTGTGATTTTCAGTATCTTAACTGATTTACAATGTGAGGACATTTTTAGCAGAAAACCATATGGAGATATAAGATATACACAGCTAATTGATGACATATCTCCACTGAACAACCTCGTTTAAACTCGTCCATGCTGCCACCTACGTCTTCTGATTCAGGTTTCTTGTGTACTGCAACTTTGATTCATAGGCATCCTTTGCGGAAGGCAGCTCACATTTTGTGAGGCTCCACGAGGGACCACAAACACAGACGGCTCTGGCTACACTAGGGAATGAAGCAAAAGGTTTCTCACCAGCTCAGCCATTTGTTTGGTTGCAGTGAGGATGCTTCGATGCAGATTAGGAACCAGCAGTCACATCCGTGAAATATAAGTAGTGGCTGGAGCCTTGTCTGAGTGAAGGATCCTGCCAGCACAGCTGTACCACTGACAGCAGTGGAATATTTTGCTCAAGTTCTCTAGAGGAATCAAAGCCTGTATTTTGTCTCTGGCACTCTCTTCTGTTGCTCCTCACTCATTAAAAGTCAGCCACACAAACCACATGGTTGCTCTCTGTGTTTAAAAAAGAAATGTTTGGGGTAAAAGACGAACAGCCAAAGCTGTTTTGAAGTCAGAGGTATGTAAGCAGTACCTGGAAATTACAACAACAACAACAATAATAATAATAATTCCTTTTGTATCATAAATATGCACATTGCTGTCTGCTATTTCATTATGAGACAGCCCAACTTCTTAGAATGTGCCTGATGAATATTTGGGGGAACTCTGCCTTCAGCTGCAGTGGCGTATGGCAGCACTAATGCTTCTGGCTTCTCCACTCTCTTATGTAACCGAAATCACAAGTTAGAGCCCAAATTACAAAGCATAAGCATGTGTATAATATTAAGCATGCACATGGTCCCTGAAATTACTATCCTTTTTTTGTATGTCTGGTTTTAATCTGTTAGAATTTTTGCTTCTGCAGCTTTATTGATTTCAGTCTCTGCTGATGCTGTTCATAACACAATCAAGCCTAACCCCTTAAAAACCCCACTGTGAAAATATTAACTCAAACTTGACTAAGGCCAAAATCACTCTGGCTACAAGTAGGTGGAGTTCAAATTACTTTTATACCTCGAGTGTATCCTGTATTAAGATGCTATAGCAAGCAGAACACCATATCCCCGTGGCTGCTTTGGCAACCAGTCAGAGTAGCAGGTTTTTGCACCCCAGCCCAAGGCACGGGTTTGCCATCACCTTCCTTTGAGTTTTCATTCTTTCTCAGAGTCTATTTTTGCCATTACCATGCTGATCTGCTTGCTGGAGTTTTAAGGTGTTGGATGCTGATACAGTGAGTGCCTCTTTTGTATCTGTTTAATCCGATAACATAACTCTTTTTTAATCTCCACGTCTGGGTCACAGGGTTTAAAAAAGACACTGGGCCAAATCCCCAGCTTGGCTACAACGTGTGGAAAGCTACTGAGATGGCACGAAAGTCAGGAGAGATTCACTGTATTTGCACCCGGGTAAAGAGGTCTCGAGGTTGGGATGTGAGTGCCAGATTTCAGATGGATGAATATTAACCCAAGGGTATGGCAGAGCTAATTCAGGTTTCCATGAGGTGAGGTGGAGGGAGACATATTACACCAGGACCTAAGTATGTTCGTCAGCAAATTCTCATTAATTTTTAAATGGGCACAGACTTAGTATTTCTTCCTTTTTCATAATACCTTATTTTCATTGTTTGGCTGCTAGAGGGAACATGATGTTTCACGGAATCAGGACCAAGATGGGGCATGGACAAAGAGGAGATTTTGCAGGGATTGGGAAGAGTTTACATATAAACATTAAAATCTAAAAAAAAGCTAATTTCATTCAGGCATGAAATTCAGCAGAAATGTAGAAGAGAAATGGACAGCACAGTCTGTAAATGATTGTGTAAACAAGAACGGCAAAAAGATGCTCTGAATAAGTCCATTAATGATTTTCTATACATGAATTTCCTATACAAAGTTTTGTGGGTTCAGTCTTTGGGGTTTCTGCTGTCTTAGCAGAGGATCCTGAGCCTGAAAAAGGCAAGCAGATTTTATAAGGGTTTTGCATATCATGGAGTGACTCTGGATTGCAGATTTTAAGCATTACTAAATTGGGGAATAAATTGTTGCGATTGCTGTTACAAACCAGAATATCTCACTAATCCACACAAGCCACTAAGTTGCTGTAGTTTTAGTCTGTGTTTATTTTAGATGAAATTATGGTCTGGACAGTTAATTTTTCTTAGTTTATAAATTAAATCACATATAAATAAGATAGCAAACAGAAATCAAAACATGACCTGGGTTTTTCGGTACACTCCCCATCATGTGAACCTGCACCATGTGACAGAGCCATGCACCTGGTTTCCAAGTCAAACACAAAGGCAATGAAAAACCACAGGTCTTCTTGGCATTAAATTCTCTTGCTTTAATGCTCTGGGTGGCCTATTTTACTTATATTTGAGACTGCCTAGCCATTATGGGATTGCCTGCACTGGTCCTTTCCTTACATCAGGCTAATTACAAATTAACTTGAGGCACTTAGCAAGGCTGAGAGGCTGGAGCTGGTCCCTTCTGAACACTGGTTGAGTTTGGAAATGCCTGTTGCTTTACAGGAGCTGATTCCTAAAATGAGGGGCAAACACAAAGGAGCCAAACTAGCCTGGAACCAAAGTGGTCACACTGGCTTTTGAAAAAAGTGGTTGTCTCTAATTGACAGTCGGCTACCTGGAAATAAAAATCTCTCATATATCCAAAGGTTTTCACTGGGATTTTCAAGATCTCCTGAGCAATTTAAACTCCTTGAAAGGAATGCACTATAGAATGAAAAATATAAGTATTATTAAAGAATATCTCTGATCTGAAAGCCAGCCAGTTTCATTAAAATGGACTAAAAAGGCAGTAACAGGTACTCTGTCTTCTGCTGGATGCTGTGTGAACTGTATGTTTTGTATTTTGGAAGTCGCTCTAAAATAATGGGGTTTTTTTCAGTATTGCTGTTGGGAAGAACAGTAGAAGAACTATTCATAAATGAGATTAAAGTAAACTAATTTTAAAAATAAACAGTGTGCTTTAATCTGCAATTAATTTCCAGTAATTTGGGACCTAACTTAAAAAAAAAAAAGATAAAAAATTCAGAAATTCAGCAAGGATTTTGAAAGACAACTGTTTCCCTTTAAGATTAATGATAAACATACTTGTGTGTTCAAGAGAGAATAGATCCAGTGTTATGTAACAGGATAAAGAAACAAAATCCTTTTTCCTTAAATTAAAATAACCAGTACGTGTGTGGATTTTAGTCAATCACTGAAAATTCAGGAAACCCATTTTCTTTCACAATTGCATTCCACAAGCTGAAATTGACGTATTCTAACTTTTAAACAGAATCACAATAATTAAAGACAAAAACCATTTGTTTGTTGCATTTGACCACACTTTGCCAATAGAGGATTGTTCCCTAGGGAAAATTCTGTGGCACTTGCCCTGTGCAAAAATCCAAATATGTGCTCATCTTTTTATTTTATGTGGCATTAGCAAATCCAGTTATTGCATTTCCCAGTTGTTGTTTGTTTGGGTTTTGTTTTTTTTTTTTTATCTGATTACCTAGTACTAGATATATGGTTACTTATCTCTTTTAATATTTTTTTTGCCTGAACTATTATGTAACAGTTCTTATAAAATCTTGCAATGCCTGAATAAATTTGCCAAAATCAGGACAAGATCAACAGGTAATGGACTTTTTTTTTTTTTTTATGTTAGCATTGTTGTTTGCTGGCTCAATCATATTAAAAACACCCAAGAAAATAATTTCCTACCATAGAATCTCCATTTTCCATTTCTGTATTGCACAGAAGCACTCATACCAGAATTTCTTTATCAGAAACTGACACATAAAGTTCTTCTATCACATGAGTTCAATTTTCCAAAAGAAAGCAAATGGTAGAATAAATAACCAAGATATAAGCCCTGAAAAGGCTAAGTTGCTAAATGTACTTGCTGAAAAAAAAAAAAAAGAAGACATCTTGTTGGATCTAATTCTGGAGTCATTGTTTGACACAATGTAGAGCAGTAGGGATTTGCATAGAAAAGCTCTGCTGAGCTCAGGTGGTGTTCACTCGTGCATGGGAGAAGCTCGTGTGTGCTTTGCTGAGCAGCTCGGAGCTTTGTCTGCAGACCAAAGTAAACGCTGCTGACGTTGGCCCATCCTTGCACATGTCCACACTCAATGTTTTCAGTCCTGAAAGCAAAGCTTCACATCTGGGCAGTTTAAATGATGTTCCCTCACTGGACCAAGTCCTCTGTTAGCACTACTCCAGTAACCCAAGGTGTGCTTGGAAATGATGCACATGGTGAATATGCCTCTTTCCCTGCTAATAACACACCTGCCATGCTGCAGCTAAATATTCTGCTGCTGTATGGCCTGAAGAGATTTTCTGGGCCTTACAAGCACAACAGCTCCCAAGCTGGGAGACAGGGAAGAACTTGTGGCAGACCCACTCTGAAAGCAATAAAATGTCAACATAGTCTGAGGCTGCCCTGCAGAATCTCTTCCATTTTCATTTGGAGCTGATTATTGAGCTGGGCAGGCTTGGCTTAACCACATCCCGGGTGGCAGTAGACATCACAGTGGAGAACAGTCCAAAAATGTATGGTGGAGAGCTTTCTGAGGCAGTCGAGCCTTAATGACTTCCGCAACAGCTCCAGAAATGCTGTTGGATTAAACTCGCCAAAGAAGAAGAAGAGCAATCACTTGAGTAAATTCATTCATGCTCATATTTCTTTCTATTTGCTTATGTGTCCCTCTGCACCCTTCCCTATCAAAGTGATGGTGAAACAGTTATGAGGAGTGTATAATTTTCAATTACTTCATTTATTCTGACAAATTACATTGGTAGATATAGGCAGACACTAGGAGAAAATACTTTGAGAAACAAAACCATTCCCTAATGCATGCTTGTATGAGTTCAGACATACAGATTTCTAGCTAGGTGAATTAATGCACTGCAACCAGAGAAAGGGCTTCAAATGCCTGAGTGTCTAGAAGAAAAGAAGGAATTTAAAATGAACCCTGCAAGCTCTCCAGTAACTGCTCATCCAGTTACATGATTGTAACTAACAGAACTGGAAAGTAAGCATATAATATAAACTTAAAAACACAGCGCTTCGGTTTTCCAGACTGCCAGCCCAAATGCAAAACAAATTGCTTGCATGTGGTGGCAGAGAGGCAGAGCTGGCTGTGGGACTGCTGCTTTTGCCCAGCCAGTGACACAGCAGCATCCGGCGCTGCCCACGGAGGGCGGCTCGGCCTGCGCCCGGCACGTCCCTGCCCACCGTGCCCTGGCACAGCCACAAACATTTGAAACATTGCCTGCGAGCTCCGAGGAGATGCCCGGGCTTCCACCTCGCTGGCAGCACGTCAGTCGGTAAGGCAGCAGGGTCACTGAGGGGACGCCAGCGGCTCCCAGGCGTGGGTGACCTTGAGCCTCCCCAAGCAGTTACCTTTTCTGGACCTTTGGCACACTCCCAAGTGATCTTTCAGCCGGAATCTCCATGGCCTAAAATAAATTCAGCAATATTCACTGCGGCATCCCTGCACTTCTCTTTTGGGATACCTGATGCTTATGTCCCAACCTGGGCAGAGACTGGTTTTGGAAAGTTTATCTGAGTGCAGCAACACCACCAATCCAGCAGTGCATCCTTGCAGAGAGCGATTTCTTCCTGTCTCTTCCCGCCAGAGCAATCTCCTGCTTTGTTGTCTCTACATGAGAAGGTGGGGAAATGGAAGAGAGTGGAATAGGCTCAGCACAAAACACAAAATATCCAGACTTGGGTCTCTAAATCTCTTTGGCCGATGCTAGTCAGCTCTTATTTGTATCAAAGCCCAATATTATCACTTAGTGATTATTAAATGTACCAAAAATTACTAATATTTTGTGAACAGTTGGTCACAGGCTGCCTGTAGCACCAAGCAATTGTCTCTTACTCTCTGTGCCAGCCAAAGTCCTCAAGTTTTCTCCTTTTTACTCCTGCAAGTTTTTCTGTAGGGCTCATGAAGTTTATGGAGAGACGAGTGAAAAATTGCCCCTACACTCTCACATTTTCTTGAGAAGCACATCCCAGCAAACTGTGGAGCAGCCAAAGTGGATTTGGGATGGCCTTGGCACTCACAAAGACACCCTTGATCCCTGTTGCCCCATAGCAAGTGCTACTAGAGGTGTTCAGTGTCATGGAGGATTGCATGGCCAGGCTGGGCTGTGGCAGTGACCAGGCAACGTCCAGAGCTGCAGGGTTTGGGACTGCCTGGTGGTAGAGCTGAGGCCCACAATGGATTGTGTGGTGGACCCCTGGGACCTTTTCCATCCAGTGGCTCTGGAGGTCCTGTGAAACCATGTGGAAAGGAGTATGGCATCTATCAGGCACATCCACTGGCCTGCTGGAGTTCAGAACACAGGCACCATCTCCAGCCAGAGCAGAGGACACTGCCACATGCCCACTTCACCTGACTTCAACTCAAGTTTCCCCTCAAGCTGAATTCTTGCCACCCCAGAACTCTATGCCTGTGCAGCCTGAATTTTGCATCCCTACTGGGAGACTAAGCTCCCAGTTCTCCCAGTAAGATACAGGTTTAAATACAGGTCATGTTTCTGCTGTTCTCCACCAGCAAAACAGCTGTTAGCTCTAAACATGAAGATATTTTTGTAAGAGCAAAAGCATGAATTATTTCAAACTTGCCTCAGGATGAATTTTCAAGGGTACTGCAGAGACCGTTTCCACAACAAAATGGGAGCTCTTCTCCTGCTGAATTGTTCATATTACTTTCATGAATGCTAGAAAAAGAGACTGGCTTTTTTGCAAATGTCAGAAGATACCTGGAATGGGAATTTGTTTCTATAAATCCTTTGGAAACTATTGTTGTTGATGTTGTCTTATCTGACCAGAAGTTCAATTTGGCAATTTTTATTAAAACTTGCTGTTAGGTATAGGCAATTAGTTTAACAAAATAATAGATAGGATCTCTGCTGTGTTTGCAATGCCTGTTGCTATGATCCTGGTGGGAAATGGCTTTGGAGGAGCACAGCCACATCTTAGTAGCTGTTTACATCACATTTCTGACAGAACTCCACCCTGCTTTCCCCATTTGTACTTTGTTTTTCATGAACAAAAGTCATGGCATTGGCATCACAAAAAAATATTGTTGCTGTAGAAGGAATTCGGCTGTCCCCTCTGGGTAATGAGCAATAATGTATGCCAAGACTGGCAGGGCAGCAGACAGAGATGGAAGAGAAGGCCAAGACCCGTGGAGGTCTCTGCAGACCTCCAGCATCACACAAGTGAGCTGTCTCCCTGCCTGTGCTGGGCCACTGCAGACTTTGCATGGTCTCTGATATTTTGCCCAATCTAGATTAAGGCACCCCCCAGCTGTTGGCAGTGGGCCTGTGGTGGGTACCTGCCTCCCAGCCAGTCACACTACTGGAATTTGTTGTCTAATAGTCAAAGGGTATTTTCTCTGCAACAATGTCATGCATTAGCCCAATATTCCCTGTGCCTGTTGGCCTGGGGACATGGTTACCAGATGTAGTTCCAAACCACTGCTTACCCCTGCTCTGGAGTGCTCTTCAAGGAGGTGCTGTGGCCAGAGCACATTATTTAGTCCACTGTTTGTGTGGGACTCTGACCTGGCTGTAGCCCAGCTATATAATTATATATATATCATTTATATATATATATATATTATTTTAGCCATGTTGCATCTAGATTAGGGAATAAATGTGTGGGAACTACATCCCTGGATTCAGCTATAAAGTAAATGAGATCTCTCCCATGTTTCTGTATTAACATCCACACTGACCTTCATTTTTGTGCTCATGTCAAAATCACCACTTGTCTTTTGGCTGAAAAAACATTCTTCTAATTTTTGTTATGTGTGAGGCTCTCAAGCTGTCTGGTGTTTTTTTCTCCTTTCAGTCTGCCAGTACTTTCCAGCAAGGTGAAATTTTAAATAATTGCAATAGTCCAGGAGTAATTTCATCACCAGTGCCTGTGGAAACACTCCCCTAAACTTATGGTCCATGGGTTTATGATTCTTGGGGCATGGACCAAAATCTCAATTGTTCTGAGAATATGAGAGAAATGAGGAGAAGTTGCTGCATTATTGCTATAGCCAAGGACACACAACAGCCAACATACAAAAGTTCAACATCAAAAGCATTGGGAATACTTTTAGCAGGAATACTACTCAAACAATTCCAAATTCAGTAGAAAGCATTTTGGAGAAAAATCTCCAGGTTAGGCAGACCTTGAACTTTCTTTCCCAGGATCACACCAATTGAATAGCAAATCAAGTTCTACAGAAATAGTTGGGGATTTTATTAGTAAACAGCCTAGAGGTGAATTCCTCATTTTTCCTCAATTAGATATGTTTGAAGCAGAGAATTGACTGAATAATAATTAATACTTGTTTTTACACGGTGCTTTAGAATAATCCCAGAAATTATAATTTAGAGACTGCAGATCTTCCTTGTTGCAAAGCCCTCAAGATTCCTGTGGCAATAGCCAGGAATCAGATAAAATAGAAGCAGTTAATAAAATATTTCATAATTAAAAATTTTCCAACACCAGAATATTTTGCAAATCACCCAGCAGGTTTTGTACATCCTCTGGCATTTGAAATTTTGTCAGTAATGAAATCTAAATGAATGTTGAATACAAGTGTAAGACTTAAAACAATGTCACATGGGTGTCACATGTTAGTATGCACAAAAACAGTATTTGAAGGGAGTTGTTCAAATAAAATCAAAATTGTTTGGTTTTTTTTATAAAGCAATCTCCTCCTGATTATTAGCAGAATAAAAGCTGCCTCAAAGAGGTTCTAAGGTCATCATGCTCCTATTTTCCCTTAGCATTGACTAAATAGTGGTCGAATTTACATCCCTATTTAAAGTTTCCACACTTCTTAGTACTTTGCATTATATTTCCTCTGTGAAGTTTCCTAACTTCTGCTAACCATGTAAGCCTGGGAGGCCTGCACAGCACATCCATGCTCTACAGGAAGTGGTTTTGGTGTTGCTCTAGCAACCCCAAATCAGTACTGAGTAAGCAGATGTGCTGCTCAGCAGAGAAATCCCACATATGTCTGTATGTTCTCACTGCTATTTAGAATGGAGGCAGCAGTTATGATAATCATGCCTAATACCCTTCGAGGAAATTGCAACTCTCTTTTATTCCTCCCCTATGTTTTAATTTGATTCAATTTCTATTCCTGGTGCTGCTTGCTGCAGCACACTCTCCACGACTGGGGAGTTGTTCTTTCCTTTGCTTAAAGTGTCCCCAGATAGGAACTCAGGTTGGGCTCCTTTGTGACTGAAGCAATGTAAAGGGAGAAGAATCTCACCCACTGGAGAATCCAGGTCCTCTTTTACTTTACACCTGAGCTGACTGCATTATGGAAGAAAGAAATTAATCCTTTTCTTTTTTCTTTTCTAAATGCGAAGCTTCTTTAATTCACCCTTTTAAAGCGTTTGGGGATCATCTGACGAAAAGTTCTACAGAATCACAAGGCGTCCCTGCTGTTTAGGTTGCTAAGCTAAAGCTCATGCTCTGAAAAGAGAAGTGTGCTTAGAACAAAGAGCTTTTGAACACAAAAACAAATCATGGCAATGCATGCTGACAAACACCTCATCTGCCTGCTACCATTTACATTTTTTACATATCCATGGAGCACTGTTGAGGGCCTTGGTCACCTTGAACTGTCACTGACACAAGTCTGTTTAAGCTTCCTTCAAAATTAGTCCCTGCTGCCACTCAGGTATTTTTTGCTGTTGCTTTTGTTTGTTATTTATCTTTGAATTTTTTCCCGTCTGAAAGCATCTTTCTGGTCCCAAAACTGTACAGAATATATCAGGCTATCCTCTTGGGGCATTGAAAGAAAGTCTTAAACTCCTTCCCCCATGACTCTTACACAGTCAACACATATCCTTTTGATTTCAGACCTTGTATATGTCTACACAAGAAAGACTTTGACATCTTTAATCGGGCTTGGCTGTTTTTTCCCTTTAGTTTTGATTTCTTCCAGTTTTCTGGATACATTTCACACAGCTTGCCACCACAGCTCTAGAGGACAATAAAAAAATGTATGGGAACTCCTCCAAAGTACGTGTTTGCAAGGAGTGCTATGCCAGGAACATCATTACCAGAGTCCCAGTAACTAATCCAGAACGATGCCATAACTTTTATGTGTACCAGGGGCACTGAAACCCATGCTGAAATACTTGGCAAGTCTGCCCTTAAACTAAGATATATTGTATTGATATTGGCTGTGATTAACCACAACATTCCATGGTTTTGAGGTAGTATTTCTGAAGGGGAGGTTTTGCAATGCCAGTTCTTGTCATATGTTTTCCTGTCTCACCCTATCTCCAAGCCCAGCTAATCTGATGATATCCAACTGTCCTAATGAGCTGCATCTACTTCTAGGCCGAAGCGTTGACAGCTGCCTGTTTTATTGCCAACAAAAACTTCTGAGACAACTGTATCTCATTCCTGCAAGTACATAAATCGCTTCATTTCTAGCAAAATATGAGATATAATGATATTTCTTTTTGTTGATCCAGGTCTAGAAATAGGTGTGTGAAAAATGCCATCCAGTACTCAATTATTTCCTCACGTGCAGTTTAATCCCTCAGCTAGAAACAAGATTTATGTCTATTGGTTACAGAGAAATCAAGGTTTTGTGTCCCTTACAGCAGAGGTACATGGGCTAAGGTCAGTGTGAAGGACATGTTCCTCCAATTAATGTTGGCATGTATTTATTTATATTTTTATACATTGGTAATTCTTCCATTTGCTGTTCTGGCATTCAGAGCTCTTGGCAAGAGCTTCAGCTTGTTCTTATTTACAAAGGATTTAATGCACTTAAATCTTCACCTCCACTTCGACCATCTCAAGCACATGGGATTTGCCCTCTTTCCTAAAGCTGCTGGACCCACAGACTCATCAACCTTTCTTCTCCTGGACTGTCTTTTCAAAACACAGAAACTGGCTAACAGGTAAGACCAGCCTCCCAACAAGCCATTAAAAACTACTCACAACCTCTGGAGAGAAAGCTGTCTAAACCAGAGACTGAATTTGCAGGATAAATTTTTTCTTGGGGGACTCAAGTGTCTGCAGCAATAATCCCCAGACAATGATGGAAAAGAGACACACAGAAACACTGATTTTGGTCCAAATGCAGTCAGAATAAATATAAGCAACACCACCCGTGACAGCTGATCAGGGAAGTTCATCTCCAGGCAGAACCAGTAGTTCTCTTTGTCAAACGAAAACCCCATATATACCCTCTGCCCCTCAAAAATTTAATGACTTGCCAGATCCTAGGAATCATAGAAAATACTACTGAGCTGGGGCCAAGGAGCAGAAAAACTAGGGGGAACCACATCCTGGCAAACTTTTACAGCAGTCCAGGTCACCATTGTGGCCTCTCCTGTGTCAGACTTTCACACTTTTTACACCTGAAGGTAGGACTCATTTCTTCAATTCAGCTTTGCCTCAGTAAGTTCCTCACACACATACAAGCTCAAAAACTCAAGACTCTTGCTTAGGATAAGGCTGGAAGGAGAGAGAGTTTGTTATTGTTCTAAGGGGTTTATGTAGGTTTTTAAAATTTATTCTTGGGATGTGCTCAAACACTGCAATGGTGGAGACCATATAAGTAGCTAGGTTAGAGCAACAGACATAACAGGGGTAATGGATACAGAAATAACTGCAATTGCCAGTTCCATGGGAAGAGAGGACGAATGAATAAACATCAATCATAACATTTGAAACCACCAGGCTTGGAAAAGCCTCTTGATTTTAGGAAAAATCCACTGAAAGATGCCAGGGCTATCTGGCATCTGAGTTTTTCTCAGGAGTATAATTGCCATTGAGGAAGAAGAGGATTTTTGAGGATCCAGAAATTCAGGAACCTTCTATGACATTATCTTTTAGTCGGTAAGTTCTATGGACAAATACAAGGGTTGGTTTTTTTGGTTGGGCTTATTTTTATTTTTATTTTATTTTTATTTTTAATCTGTGGTTTTCCCTAAGCTTTTTTCCAAATGTTTTTCATGATGAAAAATTACATGCTGTCCCAGAATGATGTACAACTGAATGCAAAGGCAAGCAAAATATCCAAACGGGTCTAACCCTTGTTATCTCTTGAGTACAAGATGGTATCACCTCTACAGAACCTTCTCCACTTTTAGCAGATCCAACACACCATCAAGAAAGCAGGGAAGAATTCAGGAGGAAATGATAAGTACATATGGACTGAATGTCAGTGCAACTATACTATGAGACCTATCTCAGCCTATGGGGCCAGAAAAGTATTTTCAGTTTCTGGAGTTATTTGTGAAGATGTTTCTGAAGGAACACAGACTGTGTCATTTTGGGAAGGAAGGAATTGGATTCTTTAGAATTACTCAGAATTTGTTAAATAAGAAACTTTCTTATTTATTCACAGCTGGAGATCAGTCATTGTGACACTGATAGAAATGCTGGAGGCTGAAAGAAGAGAACTTCTCTGATTTAACCTGACTTCTTTACACACACAGCTGGTGTGTGCAAAATATGTCAAGGTTCTATGAACCATGAGATACTGAATATCCCTGTCTGCCTCAGCAATATTTAGAGCTTTACATTGAGCTGAGTGCTCAGATCCCAGAAGGTGGCATTGGAAGGCCAGTCCCTTAGGACATCCTTGGTGTCAAATACTTTGAGGATAGTTGAGTAGACTAAATGCACACAGCGAGGTGACATTTACCTTCTACATAGCATGGAGAAGACCATATGTTATAAAACTGTGTACAGCTTTGGTTTCCTCAATAAAAGGAAAATATTAAAGAATAAATCCAAACATAACTGCAATAAGTTTTAAGAGGCTTGAGGTACTGATTCAAGATGGGGATTCCCAAAATACACATTGAGGATGAAATGCTGGCACCATGAATATCAGCAAGAAAATCTCCTGGTGGCTGCATTGGAACTGTGTCCATACAGTTTATCCAGACAAAGACAGTATAAACACCAGAGGCTCAATTGTCCCTCAGCTATCAGTGCTCAGTTGTTTAAGCACAGGAAATGACCCACCCTTTTCCCACCTTTGTACACCCAGGCAGGGGTCAGACACAGTGTAGCTGCCACAAGGGCAAAGCTGATCCGAGCTAGTGTCTGACATGGTGACAGAGGCAAGGGGATGGCAGAGCTGCTGCCCTGGAGCTCTGCCAGCAACTTCAGAGGTGGCACAAACGGGGAGAACATATGCTCAATCTGTGAAAATGCCCTGTGAGCAAACAGATACATTCTACCAGTCATCTTGGAGAAACTGGGTTAAACCACTGCTCAAGACACAGTTTTCTTTCTTAAAGTCAATACTCAGGTGAAAGAAAGGTTCCAATAGTTTCCCTTTGAAGTCTTCTTATATGGGAGAGAAGTCCAAAGAAACAAAAGAACCACTGTGATTGTCACAACCCAATCCCACCTCCTTCCATATCTTTTGCTAAGAGAACAGGATCCTGAACTTGTTGTTTTTAGTTCATGGTTAAGATGATTTCATCCTTCACATTCATTATCTGAATAAACGAGTACATACTTCTCTCAGTCTTCATATTTGTCTCGATTATTCACCTTTGGTAATGGAACATGTAACAGGAGTGGGAAGGCATGAGTTCACTGCCAGGGAGTGCCTCTGCAGGCAAAATGAGATGCAAGTACAAAAATCAAAAGCTATGATAGAAGGGACAACTATTTTTTCATTTTCTCTTAACCTAAAAACTCAGGGCAAAATAGTTGCCCAGGCCTTTCCAAGAGGTCTCCACATGTTAAGCATTGTGAAGCCCCCCTCTTGGGAATAGTGGGGTCAGGCATTGAGAGCTGAATTTCCATGCTATATAGACATACACACATTTAATCTGGTTGTGGTTTCCTTAATGTGCAAGGATCCTAAAGTCACCTCTGGTTTACCTCATCAGTTCCAGCTAATTTTCAAGCTAAGGACTCTAATAAGCAGATTCAAGAGCATCTGGGCAAATTTAGCTCCAACCAGTTTGCCTCGAGAACATCCTTTGAATACATTTGCATAGTCTGGGCTCACAAAGCTACATAAATCATGCTTTGCCAGCTGCCGGCTGGGCCTGTCAGCCTGGCACACTCTTGTCACTGCTGAATATCCACTGAAGCTGTAACAAAGTGCTTATAGTAATTCACTTTTCCTTTAGTTGATATTGTGTGTACCCCTGTACCATGGAGTGCAAGAAATTCCTGGAATAACGATGATTTAAATGCCGGACAGAGAGTGTGCAGACAGGGGGCTCATGCCCCATGTAACTGTGCCACAACCTTGACCTGTTGACAGGATGTCTGAGAGTAAGAATGCAGAGCCATCACTAGCACCGGGCTTGGCTTTTCCACTGCAGTGCCAAGTTTGATAGTCTCTTTGGTTATCCAGGCACAGGCCCATTAAGAAAGTTTATTTTAAAGATGTCAGATAGCAGCTGATTGGTGGTAGGAATGTTTTAGTATTCCAAAACAGGCAGTGTTTGAATGAACAATCTACAGATGCAAATGTCAGCAGATGTATTGGCAATACCACATGCTGGAGTCTTTATGAACCCTGAGTACTTGCTGTTTGGTGCCTAATTATAGTTCTTGGAGCAGTTCATTACTTCCAGCATATTGGGATCTAGGAATCCTGGTTAGATTTGGAACCCCTTTGTGCCAGGTGCTGCACAAACACAAATGCCATCTCTGGTAGACCCTATAAGCTAAGACCCTGCAAACTCTTCCCCATGTGCTGAACTTCCTGAACAGCAATAACTTCACCGGGTTTAGCCTGATCTGTGCAGGTATGAAGTTCTATTATGTTTTAGCTCATTATCTATTTAACACCTATTGAACCCTCTGAAACTTCTTAAAATGTGAAGTAAATCATGTGCATAAATGTTTGTAGAATGTTGGGCTTAATAAAGGCCAGCAGCAATATAGGCAGAGGAAAGCTTGAGTGAGAGGGAAGATAAAAGTAACCATAAGGGGAACTTGTGATTACATAGCCTTGCTACATACATGATTTGTAGGTTTCATGGCGTGGGAATTCTGTTTGTTTGCTTAATGTAAATGAGCAAGAGAATTTAAAGAATCCCTGCCACTTACTGAAGCCTGAGCTGCAGTGTTGTAGGCCTCACCCAGTGCATTTATAATTCCTTGTTCAGCAAAACATTTGGCCATGTTTTGGACTCTAAGAGGAAAATACCAAATATCTCGTTCTGGGCAAGAAATGGGGACCATTTGCCTGCAAAGTGCAAACCCAAGTAAACATGCTATCCCCAAAATACTCCTCTACAGTATGCATACAGAGGGAGGAGCCTGAGTGAGATTTATCTTTCAATATTTGTGAACTCTTTTCTGTGTTCGTTGGCTAGCTCTACCAAAAGCCACTTTTGGGAGTGTTCTGTATTCAGTCTAATTTAGATGCACCCAATTAGATACAAGTTCTCACCATACATGACTTTCAGAATAAGTTTCCTTGTAAACTGTTGACAGAAAATGTTTATAGTCCTATTATACTCAAGTAAAAATGCAAACTGAGTAATAGATGTAATATATTTTCCTTCAGTCTACTGGAGTTTATTTCCCTGTTATGCAAAGTTTTGTCACAAACTCATTTTGTTTTGACTTGTACTTTTTGTTCTCTGTGAGTAGTTTAATAAGCTGAAGTTCGGAGAACTTGCAGAGTGAATTTGTTTTGGAGTGACAGTATTTCCAGGGAACCAGAATTCCTAAAACAAATTATGTTAATCAGAAATGTGTTGTAACTTCTCTGCTTTGGGAACACTGAGATAAGAGATCACCTTTAACTTACTGACACACTTTTGAGTTTTGGCCACTGAATTGTTGCAACAATCTACACATGGAGTATCAGCTATTTGCAGCACTTGGCAAACAGGATAAAAAAGGTGAAACTCTGATTTTTTATCATCTCTCTGCAGGTTTGAAAGTCTTATTTAAATAAGAGTTTCTATACTTACTGAAGTAAGCATACACTGAAGATAAGAAAAAGCCTGAAAGCTTTGTTGAATTCATGCTCAAGTAAGGTTACAGGGTTTTTGCTTAATCTGGGCCACAGCTAACAGCTGAGTAGTGATACTGGGTGCAACAACCGGGACTTCAGGGAGGGTGTGGATGCTATTTTTGACCTACTTATATTGATTGCTATTCAAGTTTTGTGTCAGTTACAACACATTACAAAGACACAGAGAAACTACAGAAGCCCAAGTTACATTTAATGGCACCTCACTTCAGAGCCCTTCAGTTTTTTACTTTGCCTGGTGGCTCTCTTTTCACCCCAGCATACATAGTTGGCTGATCTTACTAAATATTGATAGGTGAAAGAAACAAGCAACCCCATTTATTTAATATGGGTCGTTTGCTCTTCCTGGCATTGGATCTTTATAACTTATGTAGGGAGAGTTTTAATCTGTGTTATTGTAATGTGTCTCCATCAAGATAGAGGCATGACCCAGCAGGACAAGATGCTGTGAAAATTCAGATTGCTGCTCTTTGCTTCCAGCAAAGGAAATAATGTTTTAGCCACCCATGTTGAGTTTCCAGTTGCCAACATGGAAAGCTTTTGTAGTTCAAAAGCTACCAGACCACTGATATTTGCAATGCCCAAGATGCAGCTCAGAGACTAGCAAGTCAAAGGCTGAATCTTGAATTTTCTACTGAAGTCACTATTTTGTTAAGTTTGACTAAGAAATCTTCCTTCATGATATTAAACCTACTGGTTTAAACATCAACCCAATCCCTTTCCTACTGAAATCCTCCCTGAATGGCATTAGGAGAAGCCAAAACTTGTGGATTACCCCGGTGAAAGAACATGCTATGAGCAGGCATTATGGGCTTTGGGAGGAGCAAAACAGAGCACAGTAATGATTAGAAATCACACGATCACACTCTCAAACCAAACACAAGGTCCTTACAATTTTCCTCTGAAATGAGTGGGAGGGTGGCTTCCAAGGCTGTGTCAATGTTGTATTGCAACACACCTTTGCCATTACTTTGGTTGACAGTTCTCCCAGTGTACCTGTCTGTGGACAAAGCACGTTTTCCAAAGGTATTTATGACTTCTACATACAGACCTTGTTCTTTCCAACATGAAATGAAACTCATGAAAAGAGACACTTAGATTATGATAATCTGCTGACACACATGAAAAATGTGGTTTATTAAAACTCCGAATAGCCAGAATACCCCTATGAAATATTCTTTCTCACACAACATACTGTTTTCTCATTATGTGTGTTGACATTTTTCAGACTGACCTCAGCTAGATATTTGGTTCCGGAGTCCCCATTTAGTGGAACATTTAAACAATAACACTTTGAAGCATGCTCAGTCTCTCTTTTGAAGTTCATTCAGGCTCTGCCCTAGGGTCAGCAGGCGCATTCCAGCAATGATGCACGGACCATCTGCTGTACACGTTTAAATCCCACTGGTCCTATACCTAGAGGTACTAACATGTTCCGTATCTAGCACTGAAAACCAGCCTGTCAGTTCAGATGGAGTTTGGATTTATTCCTATAGCTCTCCTATGCTCTCACTGGAGGGCCTGTGTACAATAACCTTTGAATGTGGTTTCTGGGAATTACCAAGTAATTAGATAAATAATAAGAAATTACATTCTTGCATTCAAAACCTTTATTTTCCTTTGCCCATTTACACTCTGGCTCTGTGATTCCCTGAGTCCACTGTCTGGCATTTCATTTAGGTGCCTTCCTACTTCAGACTTTTCACTTAGGTGAGCTCTGGCTAAGTTACCCTAAATAGTGATCCATGGCTTAGCGTCAATTGCTGAACAAGGGAAAACCAGGATAGTGCAATAAAAGGGGTGAATTTTTCAAGAAAATGCCAATGATTCAGATGGCCAGGGACTATTCATTTGGGTAGGAATCTGGCATCAAAAACATGACAAAAATCTCTGCCAAGAAAAGTCTTTGTCTATATACTTTATCCATTGTGCTTTAATGTTAGCTAGTGATTATTAAACTTAACAATGCATTGGCTGAGGTTAATGTATATCCAAGCACTGTTGGTCTTATTGATGCTATGTAAACATAGAGGAAGGAGTGGTCCCTGCCCTTGGGAGTTTAAAATCTAAACTTGGACAATACACTTCAAACATAAGGTATATCCTGCAGGCTGAGTTACTAAACTTCAATCAGCATTAGCCGTAGCAATTAATTTATGTTGCATATATATTCTGCATTTGGGGGCATTAGACCCAATGGGCCCCTTGACAGAAATGTGAGTGTATGTACGTGCTGACCTTTTATTGGTGCAGAAGGACAATACAACAAGCGAGAGATGGTCAGCTGAGACCTGTGGGATGGAGTATGGCACAAGGGTGAACATGGCAGAGAGTCATAAATAGAGTACAAAAGAGGAGATGTGGAAGTCTTGTGGCATAAGTGAAGGAGAACAGCCATATCAGAGCAAATTTTTTCAGAGCAGCTCAAGCACTAGATGAGCACCAAAAGAAGTGGGCACATTTCCACTTCTGAGTATCTGCCACTTATTTAGATGACTCCTTGGAAACTGAGTTCTCTGGAAAATCTGTCCTCAGCAGTGGGTGCTGAGCAATAGACAATCTGGCCTGTTCATTTTCTCAGTATGTGGTTCATCTGTTCTAAGGAACTAGTCCTTCTGGAAACTGGAAAAAAAAAAGGCAGAAAGAAGTGTTGGATACAGGAAAGCATGCAAAATGCCTCGTGGGCTAATGATCAAGAAAGGCAGAATTAGTAAAATTTCATAAACCAAGTGAAATCAAATGTCTTATAAACACTGCAGTAGTCCAGGAATGACGGTGGGCATAGGTTAAAGCGCTGAGTAGGGGTCAGAAGATATTAATTGGCTGAATGCTTAATCTCCTTGCACAAAATGCTCATATCTGACAAAAAAAAAAAAAGGAAAAAAAAAGGTGGAACAGGAATATTTGACCCACTACCCTACAGGAGGAAATCATGGACATTAGTCAAGATTAGAACATGGCCTCAGAAGGAAGGAGCAGTCCACGGGGTTGAGTGGAGATCACCTGAGTCTTTCGGCCTCCATAAAACAGAGTTGAAAACTGCACAACAGAGCCTGAAGGGACCTTAAGCATAATGAAGCATAATGTGAGACATGCTTCCATGTAGGCAGAAAACCAGCCCCCAAGCTGTGGAGGGATATAAATCTCCCATTTGTTCACCATGCCACATGATGAAGTGTGACGTAGCACTAGTGGTAGCCAGTCAACCTTTTAGTTAGGGTTCCTCAGACCTTGCTTTCACCTCTGAACAGTCTGAATCAAACCAGTCACCTTTTGCATAATGCACCTCCCTCTGCGTCACCTCCAAACTTGTCCTTGCATCTCCCTGGTGGGATCCTGTAAGAGGATTGGATGGGCCACGAGGGAGCAACTCCATTGTATGAGCACAAAAAGCCATGTTCATTAGTAGGCAGGCATCTTAGAACCAGTCGTGGAAAAAAAGAGTGGATTTGCCATTAAATCGGATATTCTTGGAGGTTTTACTCAACACAACTCCCTCTTTAAAGTTAACAGAAGCAATTGAGAAAACTGCTTAGTAATTCCTGAGTTCCAGTCCCAGCTCTGACATGAACTCTGAGGCCAATATAATCCTCTTGTTCCTTACAATAAGGCCTCAATTTTTCCCTGCTGTAAATCAGCCTAACACAAGTTAGTGTTACCCCATTGTGAGATTTGGTCCAGCAATTAGGGCACCATGGGAGAGGATCATGCAGAAATACCCCAGAAAATCTGTTCCCCAGAGAAGTTTACACTCTTCATGACATTTTGGGCCCCCAGAGTGGTTGGCTCCTGACAGGACGTGCTCCTGTGAGATGCAGGTTTACAAGTGATAGCTATTTCTCAGGGTAATTAAGCATCTTTAGTTGTTGCTGCTAGTGAAGGGAGGGACCTTTGCAGTGTGCACTGCACAGCCATAGATTACCTCTGCAGAGGAGCTTTCAGAGACTTCCTTTGAGCAGGATCCAGTTCAAAGGATCTGGAAATTACTCAAAATTTAAACAATTTTTGCAGTTCACATCCACTGCCATTTTCTAGTTACATTTGCCCTCTGCTTGGTAAACAGCAGATATTTTCTTGGAATCAGTCTAATTTCTTACGCCAGGGGCAAAATGAACCCCAGCTCATCATGGATGTGTCCTTTCCAAAGAATTACCACAAAAATGACTGAAACTTTATAAAGACTGTTAATGACTATAAATCTCCATAGGGTTTTTTCCCCCCTTCCCCTTCCTTCTTTTCTCCTTGCTCTGATGAGTTGGTGAGTTGGGAATGGCTTTAAATACCACAATACTCATGGCAGGACATCAAGAAAGAAAAAGGAACAGGGTTTTGAAATACTTGGTGTAAGGCTCCAAGCCTTTGAGTTGGTGCTTATCTGACTGGCATGTACCACACAGCAGTCAGATGATCTCTGCAGCTTTGGGAAATAGGAGAAACTCTGGAGAAGGGTGGGGGGGAAATGGTCTCTCCCGCATTAGTCTTTATTGTCTTATGGATTTTATCACAGTATTGTTCTTTATTTCCTGCTATTTATAGGCTCTCATGTTTTGTGCTGCTTTCATGTTTGTGTTATCTGCCTTCCCACGACATGCTTCACCCCAGCCCTTGCCTACAGCTGGTCCATAAAGGCCAGACACATGGTTTGGAATGGTACACCAGGGCTCATCTTCTTTCCCCGGGCAATGCAAGGAAACTACCCTTTTCTGAAGCACTGAGCAACCCAAGATGGTGATTTAAATGATGTTGGTTGTTCTGCACACAGTCAATAAAGGGACTGAAGAGTTTTTCACTGGACTTTGGCTATCAAGCAGTGGCATTCTTTAAAAGACCCAGTTAGTGATGCTGGGATGTTTTCTCTGAAGTCCACATTTTAATGAATTTAAACCATCATCCAATCAGTACATGACTTGATAACCTCTCCAAAAACTTCACCTGACTTCTTTTATAACTTTTGTCTTTGTGCAAGGTACTGCAGAGAGAACGAGCCACAGGGGCTATCTCTGTCTTAATTCCCTGTGATTTAGGGGCTTAACTCCACTGACCTGAACTAGCAAATTTAAGTTAGTTCTGGTTTGACACAAATAAGAGTTTTCTAAGTCACATCCCTGTCCTAATAAACTTGCTGCTAAAAGATGGTTCCAAAAGGCCATTGGACTAGAAATAAAACTGGGAGAAGTGCAAAATAGTGCTAAAATCATTCAAATCAATTATTTAATCCTATCAGGATCCTTTTACCTCACCCCAGAGTAGTTTCTAGGTAGCCAAAACACCAACTGCTGGCACAAAACAGAAATCAGGCTGTGGTTGGGCAGGCTGACATTGAGGGATTTGCCCCCAAGAACAGTTCCTTTTATACATTTAGGGAGCGACAAGGCTCTTGCATGATTCCACGACTCGCATCACTTCTCAAGTACCAAGCAGCCTGCCTTGGAAGGGTGCACACACCTCAGTGATAGTAACAGTAGGAAAACCCCTTCACCTAAACAGAGAGGAACAGCAAGCCGTGCTCTGGGACCCTTTCACAACACTTATCCAGCAGCAACACATGCTATGGGCTGCTGGAGAATTTTAAAGAAAATTAAATACTTGCATAAAGATGAAGCCGGGCTCAGGCAGCTTTCACTGATGAGATTTTTGGCAAGTTACTCCCACTCTTTACCTGTGAATATATGTAAAAGGGCCATAGAACATTGTTCTTCAGTGCTGTGGAGCAGCATAAAGACACCTGTTTGCCAAGGGGATTTATTCTGTTTTGCCTCAAATTGTGTCTATTTTGGGAACAACCCTTGAAAAAAGAAGCATAATTTTGCAGTGTGCAGTGTGAAGTACAGGTTTAATTCTGACAGTTAGACACAGGTTTCTGTTGTTATTCTCAATCCCTATAGCAGCCTGACTGAAATAAGAGAATGAACGGAGATTGAAAGCATCTATAATGCACCAGACTAAGAAAAGATAAAGTGTCGTGCAAGGAGAATTTAGTGGTGACAAAGAGCGTGCTCATTTTGGTGAATCCCAGGATTCTTTCTCAGTGCTGCTAAGAAGCAAGTTTATGTCGAGTCATGAACATCACTAAAGCACATTTCTTGTCTCCCAAGCACCAATGAGTCCCAAAAACTGCCATTTGAAATTTTTAGTATCCATTACAGGGAAATCATTGATTGTAAACAATGTGGGGAAAGCTATGTGAAAATTCTTTTTTGGGGTTGAATGAAAAAAATACCAATAGGAACTCCACAACACTGGAAAACAAAGAGACTGGAACAACTCTCATTCCATCTGAGAAACAAAAGTGTGAACTAAAGGTTTCCAGCAGAGACTGCTGCAAAGGCTTAGAAAATACTGGCTCTGGAGCAATAGCCCCAGCCCTCTCCAAAAGTGCCAAGTGCCTTAATGTCCGTGTGGATCAGTATAGATGGTGGTGTCACCTCTCCCAAGCTCAGCAGTTACTTTCTCCTTCTGTCCTTTGTTTCAGCTGGTGAAAATCTGACTGTTTTCAGCTCAGTCTCTGGTATGAGCCAGCTCCAGTTTATCTCCCGAGCCACACTTTCTAGCTTGTCATCGGATGCCCTCTTGGCCACCATCTAAGGAGCACTGACAGGTTGTGGTAGTTTTCCAGTCAGACTCTGAAATGGTTATTCACACTTTTATCATGGCAAGATTAGATTATTGTAATTCTTTATTGGCTGCCTTCCCAAAGGGGGCTCTGCACAAACTCCAGATGGTGTGAAATATGGCCAGCAGGATTTGAGTTAAGAAGGGACAGTATCATTCATTCATTCTGTTAAAACCTCCATCTTGGCAACTGGTTAGACAGCAAACTGATTTCAAACCTGCCCTTTTTCCCTCTGTGCCCAGCTGAGACCAGGTCTTTGTCAGCAATATTGTGATTCGTTATGGTCCAGAGTATGTTACCCAGGCTCACACTACCTGGTAAATAATTCTCTGAGGAATGATTTCAAGAAGATGAAGGAAGTGTAAACCTGATTTCCATCTGCTCATTCTACTCTAAAGCCTATGGAAAAGCTGGGTGGGATACTGCAATTACACCCTTTGCAAACATCACATAGTGTCAAGGATCGATAAGCTGCTCTTAGTGAACTGCCCTAACCTAAACTGTAGCCTGAACACCCCTGCTCCTGGCCACCTGCCTCCAGGCATGAGGCACCAAACCACAGCCCTCCTCTGGCATGGCTGGAGAGAAATGGCGATGCCAACCTCATCCCACAGAGGCAGCCATCTAAATACTGCACATCCCTAAGGCTCTTCTAATTTTCAGGTAGTCAATCTTTTCAAACCCTGTGAGCTGCCACGGGGACACCTGGACAAAAGCCAGCTCCCTGCTCCTGCTCTAGCACTGCAGGACCTCATCAGAAAACACAGACTGCTGGTATGTGTTCCTATGTGCCATCTTTCACTTTGTGTAAACAGTGGCTACACAAACAATTGATAGGATAATAACTGGCTTAATACAGACCAGCACAAATAAAACCTTCCGGTATTTTGGGCTTTTGTCTTTTTAGAACTTTCCCTTTCTGGAAGAGCATGATACCACAGGTGTATTCCTTCCCATTTGATTTGTTTTCATATTGAGCCCAAGAGTTAAAACCTTCCCTGATTTAGCTTATAGTGCCTAAACTGCTACAGGCCTTTCATGTAAAGGAAACATCTTGGGCGGGCTGTAATTAGAATCCAGTAAAGAATGATAATTTGGCTTATTTTTATTAACTGTTATTTACACAGCAGAATGTTATTTGCTGCATAAAGGGGAGAAGGGCTGGGGACAGCTTTTTCTGTGCACTGGAATGGCATGGCAAACACGGCGTGCTCTGAGCTGTTTACCTTCCCCGTCACTTCTGCAGGGAACCTGTGACCTGCCACTCATAGACATGGATATAAAAGCTCATGCTGTTTTGGTTGGTTGTTTTTTCTGTTAGTGCAAGACAGCTGACATAGACTGTTTGCTTTGGGAAAACAACCAAACCCTTTTGTTTTGCATGAAGGGGGTGAAAAAACCTGTATATAAAGAATTGCCCTGACTCTGCAAACAGCAACTGCACAAGGAAGAATGACTGGTGGTCAGCTCCAGGGCACATTGACTGTCATTTTAAACCTACAGTGCCACTGTCATTTTAGAAATTCAGAAGCCTTGGGAGACTAAAGACACGAAAATATTTCCTCATATGGATAAAAATAAAATTTTAAGGAAAAAACAGCAATGTGAGAGAACAGACAAAGTCAGGATGGTTTACCTAAAATCATGAGAATTTAGAGTTGAGATAAAATGGTCTACGTGCCTTATGCTATACTGTTCTGCACTTTCTATGCTACTGAGAAGTATACAGCAACTTTTTGTACCACTGTTACAAACCATGTTCTACTGGACAGAAGTCTGATCATTTAAACTCAAGACATATAATGAGAAGGGCTTTTACTGCAGCCTGTACCACCCTGAGAGCAGCTTCAAGTGCAGGAGCTACCACAATGTAAACCAAGCACTTTGATAAAGCCCTGCCTCAGTGCTACCTTGTACATGCTGCTGCCTATGAGAAATGCTGATAGACATCTGTCAGTTGCCCATTCATTCCATTTTCAAGTTTCTCCATACCAGTCCACTCAGCTGTGAAGATGCCAGTCCAAGTCCCACCAGTACTGAGGTACAGCCTTAGTTTAAATCTAGAATGAAAATTTTACATCTTTTCATTTCCCAACTGTTCATTTTAAGGACAAATTTTATCAGTATTTGTTCAGCTGGAGCACTTCACCAGTGGGTGGGCTTGAGGTATCTGAATAGAGACATCTGGAGCTATTTTTAAAGTTTGTGACCCCACCTAAAGCAGGTAAAAGTCAGGACCTACAGGAGATTCACATCCTCTTTTAGGGATAGACAGAGTTCATGTGGGACACAGAGAGGCACTGTAGTGTATCACGTATCCTATACAGTGCCAGACATACCTGGTTAGGCAACTCAACTGCCTCCTATATGAGTCAACCCAGTGTTTGCAGAGGTTCTTCTCCCAGCTTTTTGTCTGCTGAGAACTAAGCCATGAATGCATGCTGTGCATTCCAGAAAACTGTCCAAAAGGAGTGATGGGAAAGGTAATGCCTGCTTATTTTGCATGAAGTATAACAGCTTAGTTGTGTTCCCTGTGAAGTCCCTAGGAAGATCTCCATGGCACCAGCCACCACAGCCTTGAGCAGCAGAGCAACCCAAGCCATGATCTGCTCAAGCCTTCATGCACACAAACCTCAATTCATTCAGCACATGATATGATGCTGTAACCATCTAATGGGCCACATTATAGACTAGAAAATCAGACAGCAAACCTCACCATAGTGTGTGACACAGAGCCCACCAGCCCAAACACATGCCATTTCAAGCCTAGTTCTTTATCAGATGAAAGAAAGGCTCTCCTGATCACATAAACAGCATAACAAGTGCTGGAGCCCTCAGCTGTGAACATGAATGCTCAATATGCCTGGTGGCTTTAGCTGCAAGCATGGAATCTCCTGTTGCTGTGTAGCTATCAGGCATCCTTCTGTGTTCTTAATTCTCCTAATAAATTTGGAGAGATTTGTTTCCAAAGAACACATTTTCCAGCAATTCATAACATGCAATGTCACACATCATGAACTCTATCTACCATGCTACAGCCAAGAGTGAAAGAGCTCTGATATCCCTGTAGACCCACTCTTGAACAGGTGGGGGGAAGCACATTAAAAACAGGCATGTTGTATTCTCTAAACACCACCACTGTGACCAGAGGTGTGAATGTCTACCCAAACCTCATGTTATTTGCAAAGCTGAAGAGCAAGTAGCAAAATAAATAGATCATAGGCATTCATACAGAGCCTTTAATTAGGGAGAAGAATGTGGCTCTCTGCGCAGGAAAGCTGCATCTTCACGTGGTGCAAATCAACTCAGCTCTATTATGGAATTACATCAGTCTGTGTCGATGGGGATTTGGTCCAGGTATGCACACAAGGATGTATGTCTTTACCATGGTAACACAACACCTAAGTAAGGGACCACGTAAACAGCTTAACAGCAACTGTATTAACACTTGACAGGGCAGGAAAGAAAAATGAAAACAGTTGTTTTAATTGAAACTATGGGGGGTGTGTAAGTAGGACAGAATGCACAACATTTACCTGATTTGGAGCTGAGCCACAACACCAGCACTGCTGTTCCTGCTTTTTGGGACTGCAAGGGAGCCTAAGTAAACAGGATTTTGGTTTTTCGTCTTTGGCTAAAATGGTGTTTACACAGAAACAGGGAACTGTGTAAAAAGACATGGTGCCTGCCCAAATCTGAGGACTGAAGCAAGGCCATAAGCTGAAGAGCTGAATTGCTGCCCACACTTACGCCAAACAACAAAGAGATATGGTGTTCTCTCGGAAAGATATTTCCTGCCTGGATAGCGGATGAGCACAGCTTTGGCCGGCTGCAGAAAGGAAACTCCAGGTTACTACAAATGAAATCAAAGTTACAGAAGAGTTAACATGAACATTGTGGATTTCTTCAGATTGGAGATGCTACCAGCTCACAGTTCCATCTCCCCACAGTCCACTTGCCACATATCACTCCTATTCCTTCCTCACAGCCATCATCAGCAGGCTCCAGGCCCTGCTCCTCACTCACCACTACATCTCTCCATACCACCTGCAGAGACAAACCCACACAGAAAGTTGTCAGAAGGTTGGTCCCCAGAAATCCCACACGGCAGTAGATTCTCAGGCACGAGAGGGACAAAGACAATGGTTGATAACAAAATGAGGCTCCACTGGTAGCATGGAGAGGGGATAACACGGCCTATAGATGTTGCAGAGTATTACTTGAGAAGCAGCGATAGTGTCTACAGGAAAGACTAGATGAAGTCCTGCAGGAACAAAGCTCTTTTTCTGAGGAAAAACCAATAGGCAATGGCTTATCCAGTGATGCCATTCATGGTCCAACAAGCACGTCTTAGTCATATAACAGAGGAACAACTTGAAGCATCTGCTTCATCATCAGTCACTGCTTCATGACTGTGCCAGTGACTGCAGCTGCAGGGGTCCAGTGCTACAGGCACTACACACACCCAACCCACAGGTCTGAACCTGTGACCCACAGCTTCTGCAGACCATCACAAATTCCCTGAGACATATAGCTCCCCACAGCCTTGCAGGTTGTTTTTAGTTCGACAAATTCAAATGGCTATCACAAAAGCTTAATCTCTTTCCAGCCACACTCACGCTGAGTGTCAATAGGAAAGAGTCCCATGAATACGCTTGATAATTACAGAGCCGTGGCTGTAGCAAAGAACAAAGTATAATGCAGGCTTGAATACTCAGGAAATTGACTGCTGATATGTTTCCATTCATTGTTTTGTTCTCTGTTCTCAGTGTTATATTAAAATCTCCTACTAAGAATGAGCTTTCTTGTTTAATAGAACTTGTTAGAGGAAATCTGCTTGAGCTGTTTGATCTATTCTTTAAAATAATATTAGTTGCAAATTTAGCATATGACCCTATCTTAGTTGAAAAACTAAAGCTGATATTTTTCAAAATGTATTTGTTTCCCAGAAAAATCATGGGCCATCACTTTCCCACTTGAATGCATTCACTGTTCCTTTCCCCCACTATTCAGTCCTGGCTATTCATTAGATATGTTGATCAATTGTACCAGTCACCTGACATTGTTTTCCTGACTCTATTAGTGAAAAGTGACAGTAGCGAATAGAAAATAGTAAACATGGTACCAGTCTCTGGTCACGAGAAAATCCATGAAACCTTGCAGTTTGTGAGTATATTTACAAAATCCTGACAACCATATCCACATTCAAGTGTGGCCTCACGTCTATAGGAAATCATTCTCTGTGCTTCTGTTTGCCTCACCATTAATGGAACTGGCTTGTCTATTTTTGATTCCATAAGCCTTGTAATTAAGAACTGAATTTGCATGTTTGCTATTCATCCTGATTCCCAGCATGTGCAGTTACAATAACAAATCTTAATTTCAGGCTCAGAAGCTGATGTGCAGTAGAATCTGAATTTCCCAAGTCCTACAGCTCAATGGTATTTAAATCTGACTTGGTTCCTTGCAGACATAAAAGAACAGTTTAGATGAATCAGATGCAGTGGCCAGTTTAGACACTATGTAAGTTTGTAGGATTATTTCAATTTGCTGGTTCTGAACCTTCAATGAAAATGTGCAAAAAATGGGTTGCACAATGTTTTTTGCAGAAACACTGCCTCTTTTGTGAATGTCTTCCTGCATCCAGTTATATCAGAGTGATGGAAGAAAGGGGAAATAGCTGATTTCTGGACTCACATAATTAGATATAACACATCCTATCATTATCAGTACTTGATCCTTTTCTTTAGGCAATCTCAAAAGACTTACAGAAGTGCTCAGAAACTACTGGCCATGACATCATGACCACAGGTCCTGTTACGTTTAGGAATTTGACTTTACAAACAGAGAATTGGTGCCGTGAGCCTGTTCCCTGTGAGTCAGCAGCATCAGCTCTGCAGCTGACTCCCTTTCCCCTCCATCATAACACCTCTGGCAGTCATTGTGAATCCCCGCTCTTGTCTGGTAGCAGCAGGTTTGATTATCCCTGTTCTCATTCACAGAATTTGCTTCACCTGGGCCTTGTTGAGAATGCTGCCCTGGTGCTGTGCACTTCCACCAGGCCTAATTAGAGGCAGTGAGACGCCCCTTCAGAGGCACTGTATTGAGGGATGTGCCTCAGCCATGACTGCTCGTGCTGCCGAGGGAGCCTGAGCTTCCCACCTACTCACCTTTCAGGACACCTACCCTCCTCTTCTGCTTCATATTCCCTGCTCCTGACTAATTCAGGCAGATCAAGGAGCAGGGAATTCTTATCAAATAAATCTATCCTCCACCATCCTGTTCCTTTCTTACAGCAAGGGCAGAATTATTCAAAACAACCCAAGGGAAGGAGCCCGAAACAGGAAAACCTCCTGCCAGCCCTCAGTGCTGGGGGGCCGAGGTGTGGCCCCATCCTCGAGCTCCCTCGGTTGTTCCCACACCTTTGTCTCATTCCCTCCTGGACCAAGGAGCCCACGGACTCGTGTTTTCCGTGACCGATGAAAAGCCCTCGAGCTCTCTGTCCCCGCACGAGTCACGCCCCCAGGCTGGGTAGTGAGATCAGCCCACTCGCAGCCTCCCTCAGGCTGCCCTTGGCATTCGCTGGGAGCTGGGCTTTGTACCGAGAAAAAGGGCCGGGACTGTCGGTGGGAGCATCGCTCGGCACGGCTGCATCAAGCGGTCTGTTGTGGGGGGATGCCATCCCTGAGCCACCGGAGGAGCAGCTGTAGAAGTCCTGCTTTTCATGCCTGCCAGCAGGCAAAGCCTCTCCTAGAATCCCCGGCGTGGTGCTAAAGCCCTGCCGGCTGTCACTACCTGTGCCAGCCACCCTAGGACACGGCACAAGCCGCAAACGCCCTTTTTCTTTGACGGCGTTGGCACTTCATCTGAGCCCAGGACAGAGAGGGAGCGGCCGGTTTTCAAGTCTGCTTTGAGACTACAATAAGAGCTCTTTATGGGTTTAAAATTTCCATTCTGCAATACTGGCAAACCATTACCTCTTCCAGGAAAGCTGCTTTGTAGTACTGCAGGAAAGTTATCCCTCTGGTGTTGTAAGCCACACCAGCTGCATTGCAGTCCTGTATTCCTGACCATGGGCAACTACATAAAGGGACCGTGACCTTGATGGATACAGAGACAGTTCAAGAGCACTGAGCTGTGCAAATGAAACGCTGCCACCTCACTGATAAGAGGGGAGAGTACCCATGCCAGGGCAGAGGGGGGGACATGTAAGGATGCAGCAGATAATGGTGGCTCGGGGTGACAGCTCCAGCTCTGAGCTTGCCGTTTTGGGGAGATAGGCACCCCATCTTCTTCAGGCCAGGCCCTTTCCCTCTGTGCCAGGAGCCACCAGCCTGGTTAGCCAAGGCTTTACTATAAACAAAATGTCTAATGAAGTATTTTTCTGGCCATTTTCTTCTTCTAGTGTTGCTGGAGGTCAGAGCCATTCTGGAACAGTTTGCTCACCTTTGGGCTTCAGCTACACCAGCACAGACCCTCCATGTCTGGTGGGGAGGGGTGACAGTAAGCTCCCCCAGTCTAACATTGCTTTGAAACATCAATGACAACAATTGAACACAGAGAGGAAGAAATCAAACTTCTCCGTTTCAGTGCAACTAGAGTTCTGCTTTTGCTCTCAGCTCACTACTTTGTTGCTGTTTGAGGGTTAGACTACAACTCAGACCTGCAGTTCTGGTTTAGATTTGGCTGAACCTCCATGAAATGTCAAGTATGCTTATGAGACTTCAGCACAAGAGACGGGAAACACCTGATACCTGATATTGCTTTCTGAAGCATTTCTCGTCCATGAGACTTCTGTACCCTGAACTCAAATCCTTCCCCCAGTTTGTCCTCCAGCCCTGGCTACACACTCTGTAGCCAAATAACATCCCCTTTTTTTTTCTTTTTTTTTTTTTTTCTTTCTTCTGGAGACACAGCAACTGTTCTGTTTTGCTACTGAATGAAGCAATGTTTTACTGGCTATGGTTTCCTGATTTGCAGATTTTGGTGGCAGTGCTGTCACAGAGTTCCCCCCGCCACACAACACTCAGGCCTTTCAGCTGGGCCAGATCAGTTGTTCCCGGGGGCAATGCTGATCAGGAGCTGATCTAGTTGAAGCAAAATGCGACAACAAAAAACAAACCAAAACAGATACACAAAAAAGAAAAAGAAACCAAAAATCCTTTCTATTTTATAGAGTTTTTTGTTCACAGTCTTAACCACCAGCAGCTCCTGATGTGGCTTGCTGCAGAGTCACATGAAGAGTTGTTTAGATACAACTGGGAGGGGGCTGAGCTGGAGTAAAACAGAATGGAAAAAAGCTGGGATGGGAATATCTCAGGGTAGAATTACTAAGGCTTCCTTGTCCTTAAACCATGGCCAAGGTTTCTTATCTTGAACCACAACCAGGAGATCACCCTAATTTTCTAGTAGACAGCCAATTAATTTCACAATTTCTACATCATTATACATCCCCCATGTACCAGAGAATCAGCTCTACAGACTCCTTTCAGGCCTTAAAAGGATCCTTAGGCTTCAGTTTTCATTTTAAATGAGTACAAGCATTCAACTGAGCTCTAAGCTATTAAAGAAAGACTTCACTGATAGACTAAATAATTTCACAAAAATTTAATTGTCTGATTAACCTATGCCTTTGGACCAATGTGTTGGGATTCCAAATAACACAAATAATAACAAAAATAACAGCAGCACATTCCATCTTACTGAACGAAACAGTGATATACCAAAACACAGCTTGTGATACATTATCTCTGGCTGTGCAGGAGTGTGGGTGGGAAGCAGGAGGCTGCAAGAAGAGACAGATAGAGCAGCTCCTACATGCGACTTTTTCCTCTGTACTATTTGCCTTTTGCTGAAGAAGTGCAGCAAATACATTAACACACGCATGAAAAATGAGCTGAGGTAATTCCATCTATGAGCATGTGATTGGTTCTGCTGCCACAAATGTTTTCCCTCTAGGTCCATATCTGAATCTCACACAGACTGACTCACTCTGCGGCCGCACACGTCACTACTACCCGGCAGCGTCAGGCTGTCATTTGTTTCCTTTTGGAACGGGATGTTCTATAATAGCTCCAACTCCCACTCGATCGTTTATGAAATTGCAGTTCTTTCACATACTCCTTTGTTCCTAAGCAGCAAGCAGTTTTCAGTTTGTTTCTAAGGTGCTAGAAGAGGATCAGAGCGGCCTGAGTTCAGGGATGCCTTACCCAAAGCTCTAACAGAATGTGTCTCTTAACAGGATAAAGGTGTGATGGTTCTTGGTGCGTTGTAGAGTTTGTTCTTCAGGAAGACAAAGAAGCAACAGTACAGAACTGTTGCTTCTGGGGTTGCTGCCTGAAGTCTCATTCATAAGGCTTTTTCTCCTATAGCCAGGAAGAGACTGTCATGGACATGGAAGCTGAAGCTCTGGACATGCTGAAGGAGCCATCAAAGCAGAACCAGCTCTGCTTCAGAGTGTCTCACTATGATGCTCAAATATGCAATCCTTGTTTTTTAGTACTGATTAGTTTGACCTTCTGCTCCACAAATTCTAATCTACATCTTTATCTAATTCTGGAACAGGTAAAAGTTTCTGAAGTGAATCCCTGGCGGACTGTGCTTCATTTCATACCACCGAGTTTCAGAGCTCAGCCTACAGGACTAAACTCATGCTAGTTTCAGATTAAAACACCCAAGTGTCAATAGTATAGACATGGAGTTGTCAGCACCAACTAGTTTGTTCTGCTGGCTTGGTGCTCCTGTCATACCAACTACCACTGCTTGCCACCTGTCTTTCAGAGCCCAAAGTCCTGGAGTCGTATCTCAGCACAGAGTTGCAAAAGGAGGAATGGGATGTGGTTCTAGAAGTGCAGCAGAAGAGAGGAAGCTGCCGTCCTCCAGGGTTCCCTGCCTGTATAAAGACCATGTCCATCAGGATACACCTGTAACACTGCCAAGTTTCATGCTGGGAACTTCTGAAAGGCAGCTGATACAAAGGGACAGAACCCAGGGAGTAGAGAGCCTAAGAATGAAAGGATGCAAAAGATGTCGGCATTTCTCCTGCTTACTTTTGGGATGCTGCTATGATTCAATGCAGGCTAAAATGGATTTTTGTTCACACTGGTGCACAGCAAAAATGGATGCATTGCTATGTGGAAGCCAGTGTACCCTGCTCCAAGTGCTGCTCCCCTATTTAACAAAGAACTTAAACCAAATGGGGAGCTGACATTACTTCCTAAGGATGCAGCCATTCCTTACAAGGAGGTCAATGACAACTTCAAGCATAGCTAAAAGAGTATTCTTGGCATTCTTCAGAAAAAGTTATCACTTTTTACCTGTCACTGGGACAGGTACCATCTTAAAGACGAATTGGAGACAATTTGGAAAAGCAAAACCTATAACTTGCAAAGTGCACATAACATTTCTCTGAGAAACGAAAATTTCCTGAGGCTCCTGCTTGCAAGAGGGTGCCATAAGCATCCCTGTAGATATTTATTCTGACCTCCTGCACTTTTGTCCAAGGTTCATTCACTGGGTTTAAATAAATAAGCATTAACAAACCCAAGGCTCCAGATCTTCCACTGCCCTGCACTGAGCCAAGATCTTAAGCAAAGAGGCTTAAGTCACATTTATATTTCCTTTGACCTAGAGACAGAGCACAGCTTGATATATCCCAGTTATGGAGCAAAAAGACCTTTATTGCTGCATAACCTTGCATTCAGCTGCCTGAGAAATCTTTAGGAACCACTGAAAAAGCAGATCATCACAGGCTGGCATTCCCTGCTCTCTGCAGATACCTTCACATGCAGCACTGGCTGAGGAGAGCCGTCAGAGCCCCAGCCCTGACTTACTCACACGGCAGCCTCAGGAATCTTCCTGGGTAATGCTGCACTGCAGAAATACAGTGCCCAGGCTCTCAGAGACAGCCCTTGAGCTTTGGTAGCTGCTAGGACAAAAGACAATCTCTACACATAAATCATTATAATTTCACAGACATCACCTATAACTTTACCTGGGCTTACCTGGATCACTGTGGAGGGTAGGGCAGTGTTTCCCTTGACATTCACAACGATTGCGTGCACCAGAGAATACGAGGCTCCTCGTACACAGGGTATTGTTCTGGATTTCGTATTTCTTCGGGGTTGTCTTGGCAACGAAGAGGGTTTGCCGCTAGAGGTGTGTGAAACACTGGGTAACAAAAAACATCACAACTCCCACTTGTTTCATTCTATCACCCTGTTAAACCTGACTCTTTTTCAACCTGGAATGCTCTCAGTGTGCTATCAGGAGGGGCAGCAAAAATCAGCACAGACTCCTCTGCCTCCCCCTTTTCCCCAACAGAGTGATTTTGAAAATAACAAAAAATGACATTTTTTCATTGGAAAATGATGTCTTACATCATTCTCTGTTCCCATTCTCCCATCTCCTACTTTCTTAGGGAGTAGTTCCCTGGCAGGCAATGGAACTGAGAGCTCCAGAATGGATGAATGGATTCAAGCAAAATTAGGATGTGGTTTTTTTCATTTGTTTGCTCGTTTTAATTAATGACATTTTTAGTGACTTCAGTGAAGTCAATAGGGTGACTGTGGACTGATTTCCATATGACTGTGTTTGCCAATTTGCCCATATCTTTTCTTTTACAGAGAAGAGATGGTGGACAGATAATGCTACACCTGGTCAGCAAATGAATGGAAATGCCCCACTTGCCATTCTAACTCAGGTCCTTCCATGGACAAGAGACATTTATTTACTGTGGATGAAGGTCCAGGAAGTATTCTGAAGAGCTTTTAAAGCATCTTTCAATGTAGCTTCACATTGCTTATTCATGTACTTTGCCTTTATATTTACATACTGAAGGCATTAAAAAATTAACCCAAACAGCTGTTCAGATGCCTCTATTTTTTATGTAGCAAAGGGAAAAAAAGTCTGAACAGCTGTGTCAGTGAAACATATCCAGGTGGCATCCCTAGGGCAAAGTTTCTACAGAAACTATAAGATAATATTTTTATTATCTAAGTTATTGTATTTATTTTTTATTACTCTGCTCTTGCAGATTCTTAAAGAGGTATTGGCCTCTTATTTCTTATTTTGACCCTTGTCCCTCAGTGTTTGAGCTGTGCTATAGCTCAACACATATGTTGCAGTTATTCAGCCATCAATGGGGAAAATCATGCTTTCAGCACAATCTTGCCCAATCTATTCTGGGGTCTTAAATGGAATTTAAGGCTGGGTAAGGAGCAATTTTACATATCTGGCCTTTCTATGGGAACAAACTCAGGCTGTGGCACTAAAAAATGCCTTAGGGACACTCAAGAGCAGAGGGAATTTGTTTTCTAGGTTGTATAACTACGTCAGCTGAGATGCATAGTTTTCTTGCAGTTCTTCAACAAGGTTGCTGGATCATCCTCAGGAAAAGGCTAAGACTCACAATTACACAAGAGTCTGAAAGAACAGCTGTTTGGGACTCCAACAATGTATACCATTGGGGATTTGGAATTGCTAGTCAAATTCTCAGTTGGGTGATGCTGAAATCTGTATCAGCTTCACTGACAAAGGCTGATGAAATACCTCCCTTACTGAGCTTCTGAATTCCTGGACTGGCCTCCCATTCTGCATGGATTAAATTTTAGCTTTCTAAACTCTGGTTCATATAATTTGCTATCATGTCTTGACCATGAAAGGCTTCCAGACACCTGCTCCAAGCTCTGCATTTCATGACACCACACTCCATCTGTGCTCTAGCCCATCACACCATAGGCTAAACCCTACATCCTCTCCAGTCATCCAGGGCTCATCTGTTTTGTACCTTCCATATAAACCGTCCTAAGACTGCTATTCTGTTGCTATAAGGCAGCTTGCTCATTTATGGATGTGTTATCCATAAACTGCTGATTGATATTTTCTGCCCTGACATCAGTCCTTGGATTATGAACTCTGCAGAACAAAGTGAAACCACTGAAGTGTCTGAAAATTCCCAGCCACATCACAGGTGTTACAGCAAATTATATTCATAATAGCAACTAATAATGCCAATAATTGTAGTGATAAGCAATTTGTTGCTGTAGTTATTCTTTCTCCTGTTTCCACAATATTTGACAAATATGGGCTCTCCTCCCCAGAGAGTTCCTCAGACTGAAGAAATATTTTCAGCTGACACAGAGTAGAAAGAAAAGGATTGCTTTTCAGCTTATAGCATAATCATAGTAGATAGCTAAATGCCTGAAATCTGTTTTTATACCACTAAGATTTTTTTTTTTTTAATTAGCTTGAGAAACAAATGATGTAAAAATGTTGTACAGTCCTGAGAAGGACCATCTTCCAGGGGAAAGCTCATCAGAATCATCCCTGAGTCTAAAGGAAAATTTCATTCTCCTCTAAATCATTCCCTGTTGGCACATTTTCTTCATATTTAGTAGCTGCATGCAATTCCCTCTATATGTACTAAGCTTGTGTTATTACAGTTTGAGCACAGTATATGTTTATTTGGAGTCTAACAAGATCATCAACCAAGAAATACCACTGCACTTCATATTATGTATTTATTTATGGTGTTAGGATGAAATTTACCTGGATCCAGAGAACAAAATTAGGCTGTTACAGCCCTTGGTTTCATATAAGTTATTTTCTTCTATATGCCTATGCCCTGTGGACACAAATTTATTTCTCCAATACTGGATGAAAAATCCAGTGAATTCTTTCACTGCCTCCAGGTAATGATGTCTATACCTTTCCTTCTGCTTCCAATTTTGTGTCCATTACTGCAATGTTTCAAAACATGAAATACAGTACCGTAAGTCACAGAGCAAGAAAATCTGCTGTGTGTAGGAAATATTTCTTATCCTTTTAAATCCTCTTGTAATTAAAGAAATTCTACTCAATCATTTGATATCTTCAGACATTATCATACTTCTAATCTTAACCTTCCAGTTAAATTTTAGGGGCTGGTTGGCCATTAGAAGGAAGGACTATTTTGCAGAAAAATTATGGGATTCAGATTTGGAAAATCTCAGTTCTTCTCTGAAGTATGTTGCACACTGAGCTATGAAAGATGCCTTTAAATGGAATGTGTACTAATAAATGTAAATATGAAAGTGGAAAATTACATCACAGAATATGAGAGCTCTATGCAGTTAATCATAACAGCAATTATCTTAAATAATAAAAAAACACCAGTGAAAAAGATTAAGAGACCTTTGTTAAGCATCCAAATGTGTTCTGATTGCTGTATTTGACAACTCTGCAAGAACCTAAGTCTCAGAGACTTGGAATCTCCATGAGATTAGATAGTATTTGCACACAAAATGCAGGAGAGAAGTTAAATGAACAAATGGCAAGTTTATCTCAAATAGAAGTGTTATAAAACCATTAAGGAAGTAAAAGTTTATTCAGTTAATTGGCTAAGGCCCAGCAAAGATTTCACAACACTATCAGCAGGGTGTTGAAATACTAAAAAAAAAAAAACCAACAAATGAACAAACCAACAACCCAGCAACCAAAAGTTTGATTTCAGAGAAGCACTGCCATTTAAGAAACACTCTCTTCAGTATTTATTAGATAAGAAACTGTTTATCAGCATCTGTGTATGTTCTTCCTGGAATCCAGGTCCATGCAATTTATTTCTCAGACAACAATATTCTCTCAGTGCTTTGCAATTTTTCCATGCTCAAGTACCAGGAAAAGTGGAAGTAAGAGGCATATACAGTTATGAAGAAGTATGACACATAGTATTTATATTTACTTAGTGATTTGAGCTAAGATAGACATGCAATCACAGTGTAATGAGTTAACCAGCAGGAGCTTCTGGCATTTCTTGTGCACAGAAAAAAAAAAAATCTCTTAGGAACATGGATGGCTAGAAATGTGTCAAAGCAGGAAGACAAGGAATGGTAGCTCATGCAGCTGATACAATGGAAAATTGGAACTTTGTGAAATAAAATAAATAAAATTGAGGTGTAACCTATGTAAAGCCAATGAAAATGTGCTCTGGAAAATCAGTAAAATTCTAGTGTAGTTGTACTGATCTTATAGCAATCCTTGAAACAGAACATTTCTAATTTTCTGCTCCCTTGCATATCTTTTCTTAGGAATAGTCTGGCCATCTAGGAAATATTTCACTCTACCTTCCACACACACAGAAGTTTGAAAACAATGCAAATGGAAATAGTTCCTAATGCCAATTACTTCAGTTGCCAAGAAGAAATGATGCATTTTGTACCAGGATTATATTGTGACCAAGATTAATTTTTTTATTGTCTCCAGCTATTCCTTAACAAAAACACCTCCTGATGAAACACAACCTGTAACTCATGGGTTTTGTGTAATCAGGGGAACTTCTCCCAATAGCTGGTTTACAGTGTTCATACAGAACAAACTGTACTGGGACCTGCTTTTAATCCAGCTGTATATAGATATTCCAAATGTAACGTCATGGGGGTGGGCACCAGGTTTTTGAAGATGAACCTACTTAAAGATCTTATGAAAAAACAAAACAAAACCAATCAATGAATATATCCTAAATGCTCTTAACAAAAGGGAAATATATCACCATTATGATATAAGAAGCTATTACCCAGGAAGAATTGAGGCAAGGCCTCAAGTAATATTTCACAGCATTAATTATATGATCAGGCCGCTTGGTGCAACTGCACCGTTTGACTGGTCACACATATGCTTGCATTTCTCTAACCAGATCTGCTCTCTTGTTTTGTGAAAGAATTCAAACTCCATAAAAAAGAAACCACTTTACAGATCTACATTTGTATATGTAGATTTATCAGTGATCGACAAATCATCATATACTACCAATTCAAAGGTGAATTCTGGAATCAAACTAAACATCATCAAAGTACAAATCTAAGAAAAAGTAGAAGTGAATAAAAGGAAAGAAGGGAGAACTGAAAAATGGTAGAGAAATAGTGAGAAAATATTGGGAATGTGTTAGATTATTATCAGACGGAATTTCCCTTACATCCAATTTTGGTTACTTTTGGGAATAACATGTGACCAAAATTTGCTTATGGCTGTCGTTCCAAACAATCATAAGAATCATGCGCCATTTGAGTTTTGTTGATTCCTACCGTGACAAAACCTTTTGATTAGAAGTAAATTTCCCTGGATAATGTGGCAGCCTCTTCCTCCAGCAATCAAACAATATTTGTCTGATTCAAATGCAGTTTACAAGGCTTAAGTCATTAAGCATGACTGAGTTGACCACTCATGCCACACAAATACTGACTCATCACCCCTAAGTGATCTCAAAAAATAACCACATCAAGTAAACCAAAATCTCAGAATTTGGAACAGTGAAGGGACTGAAAAACTTCAGTTTCTACAGAAGCAATTTGTCAAAACAAAAACCACTGCACTTCACAAGGAAATTCTTTTGCTGAAAGTTTTATGCTCAGTTATATGATTATATTACTGGTGTCCCCTGTTCTTCTTCTTCCTCCTATGTTTCTCTAGAAATATTTGCAGAATTTGCTGGTTCAGTTACGTGTTTCAGAGTTATGGCATTCAGTAGTTCCAGGAACAGAGCCTTATTATTATAAATACCTCAGCTACAACATTTCTAAGGAAATTAGGCTGACTATCATAATCTTCTGCTGACTCTCACCTAGGAATTCTAAATTCTCTAGTGTGGGAGTAGACTCTGAGGTCAAAACACTATTTTTTTTAAATTTAATTAAAAGCAAAAGAAGACATTCAGGATAAAAATTTCTAAGCCTGGAAAAGGAAGTCAGAAAACAGCAAGATGAGAGGATGAAAAGCAACACCACACTGATGACTCTGGAAAATTCTAAGTAAAAGTACATCACAGGTTTTGTTTTGGTACAACAAGATGATAAACAGTACACTTGGACTTCAGAGGCTGTTTTTAAAGAAGTTTTTCTAACCTTTCTTCTTCAACTTTGTACTTGAATAACAGCCTGTTCCTGAATTTACAGTCACGCCTATTCTCCACACTCACACATTGGCTTCCAGCAGATCACGTTTTTGAGAACAGACATCACCCCTGAACATTATCTTCTGGCCTTCAAGCTTGTCACATAATATCTACTTATTCAGATATTAACTGCTATCTAGAAATGAACCATCTTGACGTGATCAAGGTATTTCATCACCCTGCAGTGGTACATGCCATGAATCAGCAGTAGCACGAGAGATGCTCTGTCACTCTCTGGTACTCAGTGTTGCTTTATAGAATGACACAGTATCAAAGATAATAACCAGACTCTGGAACAAACAAATCACAGACTAATGAATACAGAATATTAAAGCCCAAAGTAATTTTTCCTGTACCCCCCTGGAGAACTATAACCAACAATATATAAAAGTCTCAATGAAATCTTGCTGAGTTCTTGCTTGTGTGGAGCCCAGTTGAAAGCCAAGAGTGATGTAAGATTTGCCTGGAGTTTGAACTGAACCCTCCACATTGTTCTGAGAGCTTACCATTAAAAGAAGAATTAATGTTAGCAATAAAAAGGTCAAGAGAATGAACATCTGAGAGCAGCTAAAGATCTGCAAGGGATCTCATAAATATATAGCAAACATCCTCCCTGATGGACTCCCCAGAAGAGTTTTACATCACTCACAAGGCACGTTTTTTACAATCTGTTTCTTTCTGTCTGAATACAAAGGACTGAAGAAGAGGGTTTAACATATGACTTGTAAAATTCTAGGTTTAAAGCTTAGAAAACCAACCAAGATTAGAGCCGTTCAACAAAATCATATAGTCCTTCTCAAAGTGTCGTTTTATTCTTATAATTTATCAATAAACTAACAATTGAGACTCTCAGCTATCAGTACTGTTAGGTGTCATAGATTTAGATGCACAAAAATTAATGGGCTTGAATCATATCACCACCACAGGCGACTGCTGTGGGTTTTCCCACCCAATGTGTTGGTGAGTGCTTAGGGTATTTACTGATATTTCATATTTTGGTGCCCTAAACTTAGAAGAATGCAACAAGTTCTGGCAATTTTTGTTGGCTCAGGCCTTATACATAGGCCATGTGTGACCAAGAGCAACTTATCATTAAGAACTTAGCACAGATTTGAGCATGCTCTGCCAAAAAGCCCCTGGGAGGCAAGGTTTGTTGGCACTTACCTACCTTCAAGCAAGCAAACATCAGAGGTGTGTCTTGGGGTTATTCAGCTCCAGACAAAAATGGTCTCTTCTAAGAAAGACCTTGAAAAGTCTTGAAAATTACAGAGGATACAAATGGCAAACACAAAAGGGGAAGACAGAGAAACATGTACCAAATAACATGCACAGACAGAATGGGAACATCATTCTGTAACCACAGCATTTACACATATAAATGATACACATATATAGGATTCTGTTTCTCCTCCTGGCATTCAGCTCGGGGTGGTGAAACAGCTGATGCCCTGGGCTGCAGTGATCCATCCTTTTTCCAGCTGGTCAGATACCAGCTGAGGACCTCTGTAAGCACCACATAGCTCTGGCAACAAGACTTGCAGGTGAAGTAGACGCCTGAATACAAATGCTCGACATGGCCTTTAGCTGCTGAAAATCCTACTGCCATCTCCTCTACTCCTTGTCATCTCCTAGACCATAGCAGAGGATGAAATGGGCAAAACAAAGCTACCTGGTCATTAACTAACTCTTGGGGTCCACTGTATTGAGTCTATGTTTTGGAGCTGAAGTGAGAATATTTGACAAAAGGAAAAAAACCCGCACATCTAAGAGAAAAAAAGCCACATAAAGCATCTAAGAAAAAGAAGTGACAACAAACAAGCTCTGCAGTCAAGGAAAGGGTAAAATCTTGGCTCTACTGAAGTCATTGGGATGTTTGCCAAAAAGCTGTAGACAGCGTGTTTTATCCAGGACTTTTAATTAGTTATTAAATGATTCAATGGCAAGCTGGCTGGTTTAAGGCACAAAAAAAAAAAAATAGAATAGCTCCAGCATGCCTCTCCCTGCCCTGCCTACCCCTTGGGAGGTTCAGATCATGCACAGCTTTTTTTTTTATGGGAGACTTGACAGGTATTTCATTGAACCTTAGTTGAAATCAGTAGGTTCCCAGGCCCTGCCTCCTTCCCAAGTTTGGGGATGAAGATAGGAAACACCTGTTAATGACACTAGAGACACAGCAAACATCAAAGTCATGTGTCAGCAGAAAGCACCCTGGAAACCTGGCCCCTGCAGTCCTGACACAGCCTATCTGGGGGAGTATAGTGTACATGTAGAAATAGGGTGCTGTGTTCATTTAATTGACGTACATTTGAAAGGATTTGAATTATTCTTGAGTGACATACCCACAAATAAGGCAGCTTACTGCCTTCAGGCTTTTAGCCACTTTGTGAAGAGCGCCACAACCCGAACGATCTATCAACCACACACTTTGGGTCTGCCTCATTTTTTCTGCTTTCCTCAGTCTCCTTCTGCCTTCCCCCCTCCAAAGTACACCAGTTTCTATGGGAACAAAACATATCATCAGAATGGACAGAACTTGGTGAAGTACCCATGTGCAGCCTGAAAACAGGGTTTAAATAAGCACTTTACAGTTTCTGCCACGAGCTGGGGAAGGTGATGGGCAATGGTCCCACATGTGTGTGTGCACGTGTGAGCACGGGTGGCTGGTCCTGCACGCACACACTGTCCCCTCATCACACGAGGCACACACATGCGCAGCCACCAGCTCCCCGGGACAGCAGAAGGCTCGGCAGAACCCGTTCCATCACATTCTGCTTTAATATAGCTGAAAATTGCTTTGACAGCTGAATAGCTTCTTTGTTTATAACTCATTCTTAGCTGACTCTGCTGCAGTATGGAGCTTTGTAAAGAGATTACTTTGTCAAGAACTGAACATATATGGTCTGGGCATGAACAATTTAGTGTGATGAACTGCATTCATTTTAGGTTATGTGCAATCTGCAGTCCTGCTTCCTTTAATGCATCTGCTTTTCTCTATGGGTTTCATTTTCTGATCTCAAGTGTTTTATGAATTTTCTTAGAGTCTTTGGCTTTATCTGTTATTTCCTTTACCTTCCCCTGGACAGATGCAGAGAATTTACAATATGTCAAATCTCAAGACATTTTGTCTTACACTAAATACACCAAATCAAGATTTTGTCTGCAAAGAACATATCATCATTGTTATCCAGCTAGCTAATTATCCACTTGCAAATATCTCCTTCCTGCCCTGAATTGCTAGAGATTTTTTTAAATTTGAATTAGGATTTCAACAAAGTAGAGTCCCAGCTTAGAAACTGGACCCACTATAGGAAACATCATATGGAACATATAGCGCTTCTTACCATATCCCTTCATCCCCAGTCCTAAAACGCAAAGTAGACAGGTCTCTATCCACATGACTTCAGCTGCACCCAAACCAGTCCATTGTCTTTACAGAGCATTATCCATAAAATATTAAAGCAAACCCAGCCTGTTCTGCACTGCAGACACTTATCAGGGCTCTGCTCTGTGCCCTGGATGAGCTTTGCAAGCTCTGAAGCCATTGCCTTTAGTCGTGCTTGAGTTGACTGCACTGGTCATCTCTGATCACCATTGCAGTTTTTACCCCTAGCTATGACTTGCTTAGAAATTACATTACTGCAGATTGACTTTGTGCCCTGCCTGGAGGCACAACAGAGACTCAGGGAATTTTTCTCTGGTTTCTCCTGTCTTATTCCTCTCTTTCTCACTCAGTTTTTAAAATAAGCAGCATTAATTCTTATTGGTAGATGATATGGTCCAGTATAAAAAAGACTAAGAACATTAATTGTCCGAACAGTAAAATTTCTATCAGCTTTGTAGAATTACATTGATCTTTCGTGAGCTGGAGACTGAGCACTTTTATTAGGGATATCATTGGAGGCTTTTGCAGCATCTTAAATTTCAATGGGTTTTGCTCAGTCCATGAACTCTAAGAACTCCAGTTTACACTATGCCCTGCATTTTTCACTCAGTGGTATTTTGCCATTTCTGAACATACCAACCTTCTCTATCATCAGAGGGGAAGTTTGTCAGACAGACAAATCCTTCCTTATCTCTTAGTCACAACCCTGATCCACCTCAGATGATTTAAAGAGCTTCGCACATATTAACCTTCCAAATAAAAAAGAAAACAGCTTCTTTGCAAATGACTATTTGAAAACAGAAGCTGCAGAAGGATTCCTCACAACCTTACTTGCTCCCACTCATAATCCTAATGGGTGCATATTTCACAAGAGATAGCACATACTAATTTGTTGAAAAAAAATATTTGAAATTCAACATCTTGGTGGAAGTTCTTGTATTAGAAACTAGTGCTTTGACTGATGAATTCCTTAACTTTCACCCCCATGGCAAATGATAGACTGTTGTTATTGACAAAAAAAAAAGCCTCTGACCCTGCAATATTCAGGTAAATAATGAAAGTCTGGACAAGTGGTTTAGAAACAATTATTCTTATTACACTGGGAATTTTCAGATTTAGCAAGAAGTCATGAGGCCTTCAGAGTCAGTAAATTTCCACAGACAGTTTCTGTTCTTCACCCCTCCTTGTGGCAAACGTGGCTGAGCCACCGAACATGTCTCAATCAGTTTGTAACCTGTTCCGCTGCAGAAGCCCTTGGAAAATCCCAGCCCAGCAGACACCAGCTGTACTGGGATACAACCGGTACCAGTAAAGGCAGCAGGGATTTGCACTGTCACTGCTTGTGTGCATTGGTCAGAGAGACTGAAATCAACTGGCTGAAACACATTAAAAGCTTTGCGCAAAGAAAGACCACGTGAGAGAAGGTAGGAGAGTCATGGTTTGCAGAGGAGAAGTAAATAATTTCCAATGTCAGCGACCCTTGATACAGAGAGAAAATGAGAAGTAGAGAGGGGAAGGAAGGCATGTCATCACCTCACAGCATGATCCTTCTGGAGTAAATACAGCTTTGCATGTGCTCAGTGCTTCATCCATTCCTTCAAGGAGAGTTCTGTATTTTTTATATCCTAAATGGTGGATTTCCACATTCATACATCTTCCCATTTCAGTGCTGCTGGCATGTAAAAATCTGAATTTCAGTTTCCAAAACCAACTAAAATCCCTGCCTCTTACTCTAGTCTTAGCTGTTCCCTGCCAGTGCACGAGCACAACTCTCCTTCTATAAGGTCATAGTTAATAACAAGCTAAATATGTCCCACCTAGAGGAGCATCCATGGGTCATGGAGTCAGTCCATGTCTTATAAGTAAACATGAGAGCTTATTATAGGCCACTTTTTCCAAAAAGGACCTTAAATTTTGGGCCATGGCAATGAGTCAGTGCATAACTCCTTTGACTAAAGACAGATAACCAATATTCTTTTTAGGACTGTGCCAGGGAATACATTAGACAGTAGACTCCAGGCTCCTACCACTTCTGACCCCCTATTGGCTCACAAAGCCTCAGATTGTTGACTTGCATCAAGCTCCTCATGGACATGGGAATTCATTTACCCAGAAAGGAGATCTTGTGTGCTCTGCTTTCTGGAAAAGTAGCTGAAAACACAAGGGATGATGCTATTAGCCGATGGAGACTTTTCCTGTTCAGAGTGCTTTCAGCCTATTGTACTTTGGAAAAGTGGGTATGGAGGGAGCAGTACCACAGACCCAACTCTCAGTGCCCATTAGAGGTAAAGATGCTGGGCATGAGCACAAAAATAGTATTAGCAGGTTGGACCTCAATAGATCAAAACATTTAAGACTGTACCTGTAGAGCTGAATAACTGAAGGAAGTCCAAGGCTATTGCAAATGCCTCTTTACTGTCAATGACAAATTGTACTGGCAACCTTTCTCTGGATCTCATCAAAATGGTTGTTAAAAGAAATTTTGAAAATCAAACCCAGAAAGAATCACCCCAAAGAAGCTCTGAAGTGATTTCCTTTAAAGAGAAGGGATAGGTAGAGGAATTTCCTCATTCTCTTGTCTCAGAGAAAGGCAGTGGGATTTTGCACAACCCCAACAGTCTGGCTCAGCCATTCACAGGGTGTTTCAAGTTCTCCCTCAGCAGGGCAGAAGTCCACCTGAAAGAGTAGTGATAGGGAATGGATTGCACAGCCACTGCCTCAGCCTGAATGTTATAAGGCTCTTCTAGGCCTGCTCTGTAAACAGGAATTGCCTTTGGACCCTTAAAAAACACGCACCATATCATTCTGGAATGGTGTTAATCTCTCGGTCGCGGAGGTCAAAGCAAGAGTTCTATTATAAGCTCTGTGAAACACATCTCCTTTCCAGCCACTCACTTGCAGGGAACAAAATCTAGTCAGCCAAAATGATCCATGTGTAACAGGACACCAGAGCAGGCATTTGAGGCAACGTGGGCGAGGCATTTTGGAGCTGTGAGACCTCCGAGCTAGTGCCGAGCCCTTGGTGAGGCAATACTGGCTCAGTGCCAAAAGTCAAGGAAGCAGAAGAGACAGTTTTCTCTTTGCTTCCTTGCAGAGGACAATGGTCTATTCACAGACAATACCAGATGGAGAGGCCACAACCACACCTCTCACCCAAGGTCCAGCAGGGTCTTCCACAGTACTCCCCAGCATCAGTTGTGATCCCTGCCTACTCCTGCTATACTCCCATCCTCCCTGGCATCTCTGCATAGTCCTGGTTCATTCATCTCAATAGCACTTACAACAGCTGAAGCCCAGGAAAGACTGGACCTTGTGGTTACAAATGGCAAAGGCCCAGCCTTGGAGTCACGTTGGCTGAGCAATGATTGACATGTGCCAGAGTACGGAACAGAGCACCCTGATCCCCTGGGTGTGGTAAGCTGGAGGTCAGCTGAGGACCCTCCACATCTCTTTCTTTAACACATTTTCTTGTATTTTCCTCAGGGTCCACAGTGCACACTGGATTTGCTGATAAACTTATCAGTCCCAGAGTGAAACATCCGTTTCATTTGTGCTGTTTACACAGAGGCTTTTTCTCCAGTTGGTAAGTTGGGATTCAGTGAACAGGGTGACCCTGTGTTTTTTTGCATGCCCCACAAATGCTGCTCCCAGCAATGTGTGCCTCATGTCAGAATATGGGAAGACACTGCATCAGGGACCAGCCCTCCCCCGCCCCATTGCTGGAGTCTTCACCTCTACACTGGAGGTAGTCTATCCCCACACATCATTCCCAGCCCCAACCCAACCCCTAGAGATGAGGAAAGGCTGTGGCACAGTATGTGGATGCCGATTACATCTCCAAACAGGAGGAACACACAATCGGTGGGATCCGCCTGCTTTCCAACCCCTTTGTGCTCAGGGGCAGAAACACAAATAAGCCTCAATGTCTTTTTCCTGCTTATATGAACCAAGATCCGTTTTTCAATAGCAGGCCCTGTCAGATAAGTATTCCCTATTCTCAGTAGTTATTTTTGGGAGAGAAAGCCTTTTGTTGGCTCCCATGACACTCCCCTTCAGCACTTGGGAGGTGCAATGGGATGGCAGGTAGAGCTGTGATTCAGGGATGCTCCTACACCCACTGGTAACTGGTGTTGCCATGCCAACCCTGTAGCCTGTGCACAGCCAGCCCAGGGCACTGCAGGCTGCTACAGCGTCTGTGCTTTTGCACATAGATCAGTCTCAGGACCGTCCAGTGGAAGACTTGTTTGAACCTTTGATTGCAGGATGGATGACAGCATCCCACTGCATTTTCCACTCACCTGCCCATCTCCCCACTTAGTCTTGTCTCAAAGAGATTAACATCACAAACTTTATGAGGGAGTTTTCCCCCCTAAATTAGTTACATCACACAACCATTGCTAATAGCCCGTGTTGTTTCAGGAAGACCACAGAGAGAGAAGTGTGTAGGAATGGCAACAATCCTTCCAACAAGCCCAGGCACCCCTGGCAGAGCTGCACCCACCCTTCACTCACTCAGCCTGTCAGATCATGTGCTGCCTGAGACAGCATCCAGAGCACATCTGAAGCACTCATAGCACGTGACCAATTACCTTTCCTCTGCTTAGACTCACCAAAAGGGACATTTTAAAAACTGTCCATTCCAAAAAGCACTAAGTGACTAAGTCAGTTCTGTGCAAAGCCAACAGAGGTGGAGGGCACTGCAGACAGTTCCTAGCAAAAAGACTCATTTGTTTTTACTGCCTGTTGGAGAATTCCCTGGGTAATTTCCTGGGTATTTTCTAGCTTACTTCCTTATTGCTCTCTGGGTAAACTAGGTCAAAACACTTGCCTTGTCTGAGTCTTGGTTTGTCAACACATTAAACAAAGGCAATGGAACAAGTTGTTCCCTGCTTTTTCTGCATGAAGTTCAACCTTATGGAAAGTCCATACAATGCCCTTCTCCTTCATTAGAGCCTGGAAGGGCTTTGAAATCCCCAGAATAACAAGCTGGAGTTGCATATTGAATGTTGCTTATTGCTGTAGGCAGTACAAGAAGAGCATATGTGAAATGTGAACAACTAGACTAAAGTAGGAATACCCTTACAAATCACAATATCTGAAGCCTCAAGAAATATTATAGGAACAAAGAGGTTCTACCACCCACTGTGCTGCATCCCAGATCTGGCTTCTCCTTCCTGAGATTCTGCAGTACATCCCAGCCTTTTGGCTGCCACTCTACTCCCATGGTTCATTCACCTGCATTGACTTCCTTAATAAAAAGTTGAGTATTTAAAACCACAGTACCTTTGAGGGTCCTGCAGCATGTACAGTGGGATCTGATAAAAGGAAAACTACTGTGAGCAGTCAATACAGACAGAGAAGTTGTCAAGTGTCTTTGAATCTGAATTAATGCATGCAGCTCTCAAGTTTGCCTTAACAAAAATGGTTAGTCTACAGCATCCCAGATGGGGAATGAAAAGTTTGTTTTGAAGAAGGTAGTTTTGGTTTTTTAAATAAGATGTCATCCAGCTGTAATGTTTTACTGCATTGTTAACATGCAGGGTAAAATATACCAACAAATACCACATAAAACATGAGACTACTCTTCCGAAAGCTTCTGTATTTCAGTATCTGCATGGAATATGGCAATCATCCAGGACCAGTTTCACTGTATGTTACATTGTATCAGCACTCTCATACTTCTTAATATAATAAAATCCAGCAATCTGGATAGATTTTTTTACTTAAGTGATTCCTTACTCCTTTAGCATTTCAGAATTTGGTAGCAATTTTGGCATCAGGTCCTTAAAAATGTAACCACAATCTTTTAAAGAGCAGAGATAACCAAAATAAGAATTTTAACTTAGCAAGTCCTCCACAAGGAAGCGGAGGAAGAAACTGTTATCAGAACAGTATTTCCATGACTGCTGTTTCCTATAGCATCCTTTGGCTGCCTTCCACTCTTTAAGTGCCACTTGCCTGGCTCCTCCTCCTCACTGTCCCACCTGTGGGCTATAAATCTTCTGATTCATGGCCCTGCACGGGCTGTCTCCAGTTTATGATATCATCACAAGTCATTACTATGGCCCATATGGCCAGGCTTGGTACACAGGTTCAATAGTGCAAGTCCTTTGAACTGCATTCCTCAAGTCCACTTTTCATCCCATTATCAGTTTGGTACTGAATAAAGGCCAAGTGGAAAATCCCAGTATGACTTGCACATGCTGTCATTCACATAATGGCTATGATCAGAACAGGGTTGGTAAGAGACCTCACCATATATTGAACTGTGTGAATTATGTGTGTTTAGTCTAATTGGAATGATTTCTGATATCTCAGGGTCAAAGTCTCACAATACATAGGCAAAAATTTTAGAGGACTTGTATATTAATCAGGACTAGTTCTGCTTAGTCAGTTACCTTGGACAAAAAATTTTCAGCCAGAGACTCTGCGACATGATCTGGCTCCAGGACTTAAAATGAGGAACATTACCCTGGGGCTTACAGACAACAAAGCTACTTGAAGATACTGGGAAGGTCCCTCACTGCCTATTGAGAAAAAAACCCAATTGCACAGCAACAAAACAAACATCTAATTTTTGACAGTTTTAAAGCTTCTTTGGTTGATTTCTTGCTACAGTAGAATAAAAGATAGTGTCATAGTGAAGACTTTGGACCATTAAAAGACCAGGTCCTTTAATGTTTCATGTCTGTGCTGCTTTGCACAGAGTCTGTAGGGATGCACATCCTGGAGCATGCCCACACATGCCCAGAGGGGCTTTGCAAACTGCTTAGATAACCGTTGCATTAAATTATATTTAGCTTGAGCGATCAGTAGCTCATCAGTTGACTTCTGGCTCTGATTTCTAATAACTGGCATCTGACATAATTAAAGCCCTTAGAGAAGGCACAGGGAAAGAAATAAATGTGCTAATTAAGCTATGAAGAGTGCCTTGGAGAACAGTGCTCCACTTCAAGGATACCCTGACATTTCTGACCCATTACAAGTAGCAGCACAGAAATTTCAGGAATTTAATGCAGAGTGTTTAATTGAGACATAGATTAAAAGAAATCAGTAGAATTTAAAACTGATTTCTTCCCTACAGTTTAGTAAATATTCTCAGCAACTAATGTGACTAACTTTGATGACAGGAGATAAATCATCCTCATAAATGTGATAGAAAACCATGCAGGCCTAGCACATTTGTGATGAATTCTTTGCTTGCAGTGCAAATGGAAACGCAATAGTAGTATTGCTGTATCCTGCTTGGCAGTTAAATACAGTTTTTCTCATTTATGTCCATCATTTGAACCTAAGGACATGGAGGAATGTTTTGAATTTTACATTTGATACATATTTTCTTCGAGAGTGAACCTGTAAAAATACAGCTCAAATAATACTACACTCAGCATCTCTCCCCTCCAAACCCTCTAACTTTTACAGTATACTCACAGGATACATTGTGGTTTATTTGTTTAAATACATGGTTAAACTGAAGTTAGAAAATCAGAAAGTTATCAGAGTAAAAATGCATGTTAGGTACAAAGTTGGGGAGAGAAATCCCGATCCAGATTCCTAGTTGTCAGCTCTACCAGTTTGCTGGTATTTCTTTCCTTGCTGTCATTTAGGAAAACATTACCTGGGTGTCCCATTCATATAAAAGGTGTTGAATGGGAGATCACTCTTCTTCTTAGGATGGTTTGAAGCCCCTTGCCCACACCTCTGAATAATTTCTACTTGTTTTTCAAATGAAAATGTTTGAAATACTACATACGTTTTTGTAATAATTTCATTAGCAGACAAAGTTCACCCTCCTGTAGTGTAAAATAGCTCTCATTTTAAATTTACCCTGAGTTACCCAATATTCAGTACCTGACGTCTGTATTTTCATCTGGACTCACTACATCTCTGAAGAGTATCAGAGTATCCGTTTTTATGGCTATAAATAGGAGTTTAAAGCATAGCCCAGGCTATGATTATTGGCAAATTGGAGTTTAGTTCATCACAGCTGTCAAACTGGGTTAACCTTTCCATACTTCTCCATGTTGCTGAATATTAAATTAATTGGTTGTGATTAATACGGGAGGGCCATTAATGAAAGCACTTTTCATCCAAGTGGTTTTATTCAGTGTCTGAAGGACATGAATACTTGGATCAAGTTTCTCTAGACACATTTCTCAGTTTTTCCTGTTAGTGGGAACACAGAGGACTGGATATGCAATCTTCAACCACTCCAGCTTGTGTCTCCAACTCTATTTAATCCATGTACTAGAGCAACAGCTTGCTACCACCACTAGCTGTAAGAATTGCAGTGGAAGTGACTGATGAACCTGAAAAAATCCTAATAAAGACAACCTAGAGCTCCAGCATTTTTCCCTCTGATCTCCTAACCTGAGCAATATCCTGCAGAGAGAAATCTAGTTCCCACTGAATGTGAGAAAGTTGGCTGGGAATGTTAGCAGCACCTCTTTGATGGCAGAGCCAAGGAAGAAAACTATCTAACACTTCCATTGCGAAGTTTCCACTGGACCAAAAACAAAACGAGGATTCAGTTTGGTCATGCATGAATCTGGCCTTTTAAATACTCATCTGGGCCTCCTTTCTCCAGTTGTGGAATCTGCACCCTTGTGCCATTGCTCTTCACCTGCAGGCTCCCAGCTGGGCTTGGGTAATCTGTGCTATGACTTCTGCTGCTCTGCATTTCCTAACGGGCCTGTGCTGGTCTAAGCTGCCTTAAAGAGTAAAAAACAGAAAGAGGAGAGATTTAGATTAGATATTAGGAATAAATTCTTTACTCTGAGTGTGGTGAGGGCCTGGTTCTAGTTACCCAGAGAAGCTGTGGATACCCCATTCCTGGAAGTGTTCAAGGCTTGGTTGGATGGAGTTTGGAGCAACCTGGGATAGTGGAAGTTGTCTCTGACCAGGGGCATGGAATTAGATGATCTTTAAGGTCCCTTCCAATCCAACCATTCTATGATTCTAATAAGTCATTTGCTTATTTGCTAATTTGCTAATACTATAAGGAACAAGAAAGATTGTATTTCTGTTACTTTACTTACATATGAAGCAGTGTAACTGGCTCTCCCTGTATCAGTCTTGTGCTATTAATAAGTCCATGTGAGGAAAATACACATTTACAGCACGTGTGAAACCTGTGTACATAACTGGTCTTGAGCTAGAATAGTTTCCATGCCATGTATCTCTATATAGCCCATCTTTCTGGCACATGTGACCCAGAAATGTGTCATGAGGACTCGTGTTGTCACTGAACTGATGAAAAGAATTCAAAGGAAACAAAAGGAGCGATGCTGCTTCCAATCTTTGCTCAGCTTGTTCCTGCTGCTCTCTGAAAAAGTTAGCAACACACAAAAAAGATGTTGTCACCCCAATCTGGCCATGTTTTTACCTTTTCATACAGCAGCCTTTTATGTAAAGCCATATTTCCCCAGAGATTATTAGGAAAAAGGAACTAAAAATGCACAGCTGTCAGTTTTTAAAAGCAAATAATCACTCCCATGCAACGGCTGAAGAGCAAACTTGTACCTAAAGACTTGCAACTGGCATCAGTGACATTTTTCATTGTCCAATCAAACTGTTAAAAATAAAAATAAACAAAATCCACAGAGGAAAAATTCACTGGATTTGAACATTCTTTCACATTTCATAACCAAAGCTGTGGTCAGCAACATGGAGCAAGAAAGAGGTTTGGTTTTAAGTCATGACTACAATCTGCCAGTCTCACTGATCGCATGGAAAACTTCCAAATTAAATGGATGTCCAAACTGAAGACATTCAGACTAAAGATGAAACACCACAAATAACCCTATTTTGTCTAGTATAAATAAAAATCAAACCAGTCAAATGATCAGGAAGATAACTGATGGAACATTGTTCTTTTGGGCATTCTTGTTAGTGATTTACCAGTGTGTTTTAAATGCCTGGAATAATTAAGCTAGTGGACAAGATATTCTAGTCCTCTGGGCGTGAACTGTCTTCCTAATGTTTCCTCTCCAGGTCTCCTCACAGCCACATCCTTCTAATATCTCGCTTATTCCTTCCAGCCTGCAGCTGGTGACTCACTATTTAATCAGTGCAGCCATCACGATATTTACCTGCCAAATCAGAGCAACCTTGGTCTCACTACCATGACCTATTCCCAATTTTTGCTTACTACTCCCACTCATTGCACCAAATCTAAACTTAAGACTGTCAGCACTTCAGGGCAAAACTCCCTCCACCTGTGGCACGAAGCCCACCCTCCATCACAGTGTCTGCAGACCCTGTGGAAGGTCATAAGCATCTTAACTCCCAAAGCATGAAAGGACCACAGTCCTCACGCCCAATTAGGTTTGAAATCCAGTGTAAAACTTCCACTGGCATCAACAGTTCTGGATGAAGCAGCAAGAGGCTGATCCTGAAGGTTATGCTAAATGCCCCTTGAAGGTTCTGCATCTTCTCAATGGTAAGGGATTCCATTTTGCAAATTGTAGTCCTAAAGCAAACAAATAGTTATAATAAGAACTGTGAAACTTCTCCAGCAACACTCATTAGAAAGTTACCTGCCACAAAAGACATGAGACAATAAGCAGGTGTAGGGATCGCCAGAGGATATTTTACCCTTCTCTCTATATTTTCTCTAGAAGCAATAAAGGAGATAGAAGATAAAATGTGAGATTGTGTCACAGCAGAAGAATGTCTCTACCCAGAGAAAGAAAAGCCTTTTTCACTGAAGTCAAGTAATCTTCAAAAGGTGGCTGTGCTGTATTGCTGTGCACTCTGCAGTTTTGTAGTCTTTCCACTTCCTGTAATTTAGGTAAAAAGGCTACGTAATATATTACATGATATAACTCAGTTGATCTTAAGGTCCACTCCAAGTCCAGTTACTAATTAGAATAAGGAAAAATATCAACGTAAGTGGCAGGAACTTGATCATGTCAGACTGGTAATGGAAACTTCAACAAGGAAAGCAGTCAAATCATGTCAGACATAGTGTTTGATTATCCATAAATGAATTACCTGAGCCATGGATTGACCCATTCTGTCTTTTGCCTGCAGCTTTGGCTGTATCACAGCCAGGACAGAGACTCTTACCTTCTTACGGCTTCCAGGAGCCCCAGATTATCTGTGGCTCTAAGGAGATGCACTTTCTGCATGTTAAAAGATGGACACGCTGACTAGTCACTGTCTCACTGGCACATGTTTGACATTAGCTGTGGGTAATCTTCCCCCTCCCTCTCACTGCCCTTCTTCATTATTTGGATAACTGGCTGCAGACCATCTCTGAAGGAGTATGTTTGGGAGTTGTCACAGGAGAGTATTATCAAAGAAAGAGCTCAACCGTAATAATATCCTAATTATAAGAACAGAAAGGCTACATAACACAAAGTTTCTGCCTTCCAGACCCCTGTACTTCAGATCTCATTTTGTATCCAGCAGTCAATGCTGACACTTCAGCACAGGCCAAGCTCCCATCTCTGCAGAGCTCATCAGCCCACAATTTGTCTGGAGAAAATCTGCACTTCAAATATGGATTTTGGTGAAATTTCATGATTCAGAAATGTATCAAAACAGCAGCCTGCAGAAAAGCAGCATATAGACAGCAGTGACCTCCAGTTCTCTTTGCAAACACTCTGGTGCAAAGGTGCTTTAATTTTATTTATGTTGACAAGTGACAGAGGGACTTTAGGGTACTCAGGCATTTTTTGGGCTCCATAGCAGCAGGAAATCCTTCCTCAGTGGGGTAGAGCTGGAAGCCTCAGGCTGAAAAATCTATCTGGTTACTATCCAGACCACAAAGATTTCAAAACATATGGTACCCATGGGCTGGATCTACCCACTTGCAACACACTGCTTTCCATGTGCCATCTACTCCCTTCCGAAAATCCCACAATTGCTTTTAATCTGACTTAGCTGAGTTCTCTTCTCTGAAAAGACACGGTTGTGAAAATACAAACTTTTGGACATATTTGAAATAATGATTCTTTTCATAGTTTCCAAACTCTCCTGTAATCATACAGCAAGACAGCAAATGGGATAAATCTAACTGAGCTGCACAAACTCCTCCATAGTGCTTTCACAGGTATCCAAAGAGAAAGGGCACACACTGGTCAGGACACAGAACCTGGATAACTGAGACTCCAAGGACAAGTTGAGACCTCAGGAGCACCTTAAGCTGGAGGAATTTACCTATTTCATTGTCGCTGAACAAGGATCTCAGCCCATGCAGACCCTTCCTTTCCTAGAGTCTACTTTTTTGATCCTGGTGAGTTTGTTACCTGCATCACACTATTATTTACCCCAGGTTTACTTATTTACTTTGCTATTAAAAGTCAGCTACATAAGGGGCTGTGCTTTTTGCTCAACTGGATACAGTCATTGTGAGCTTCCAAAGTCCCCACAGTATCATCTACCACACATAAAATTCAGGACTGTGACTTCTCTGAACTATTCAGTGATATAAATTCTTGGAACACAAGGGAAGGGGAGCCTTATGCCATGCACGAGGGAGCATAGTTACACAGAGATAACACCTGCCAGCTTCAGGAGACTTGTAACGGCAAGTTTTTTTCATTGCCTTCATTATCTCAATTCTATATATGGGATGTTGCTGGAAATCATGTGAGTTCATGAAGGTCAGCTTCTCTGCCTGTAATGGGTTTAAGAGTTTCACTTTCAGATTGCTGGAAAATAAAAGTAAGGCACTACTCAGTAAACTTTTGCTCTACAAAAAATTAATGTCCATGGAAATAGTTTTCATTACTTATGCTAATTTATAACCGCTATGTCCTCCCTTTACATGCATAGCTTCCTGGCATGAAGGTATGAAATGTCCTAGATTTCATTTATGATGATATTGTTATCAAACCCAAAAAAATAGCTAAATGAAATGACAATAATTAAATGTACTCAGCTGCATTTTCCATGAGAATTTCTGCATGCTTTGAGTGTGAGAGAAGTGACTCATTCTTTGTGAAGAGAATGCAGTATAAATCCTTCTAATTATTTGTGCTGAGAGTGGTATCTACAATTCATTAATTATATGAAAGTTATAGGGCTCTGGCACTTTTTTGTAAAATTCCATTAATGTTGCAGCTGGCTAAGCTACAGACACTCAGCAAGATCTTGAGAAATCATATTTCAGATAGGGTAGAAACATTTTAAATATATTTTTGTTCAACATATTTTAATATTTCTTCTTTGAACATACTCCCCTGACAAATGAAACAATCTCAGCAACTCAAGCAGGACAAAAAAAGAAAGCCTCAGCTGCAGTTAGAATTCAGAAATAGATATTATGCAGTACCAAGAGATATTGTGCAGTGTTAAAGGATTCTTGGAATGAGTGCAGGACTGGAAGTGAATCCCCTGCCATTTATCAGCTCCCTAATACTAAAGGCCGCATTCCAGAATAACTCTCAGAACAAGCTAACGGGTAGTTAATTAGTAGTCACTACTATATAAATTAGAACCAAGGGACTAACAGGAGCCCAGACATTGTGGCACAGGCTGGAGCCCCCCCCAGCCCATTTCACAAATGGTCTCTTTGCTGCCTGGATCAGCCATGGCTCTGCCCCATCCCATCACTGAGCCAGCACAGCAGAAAAAGCTGTGAGTAGCAGTGTGTGTTTGTATAAACCAAGAAGAGATGGCAATATCCAGGGAAGAAGAAAGCAGAAGGAAGATGAGGAAAGCAAGACATGAGATGATGCAAATTACATCAAGTTTGAAATAACCTGTCAAGTCCTTATCCTGCTATAGATAAGTTGCTATAGTTAACCGAGCTGATCCACCTTTCTGATAAACTGAATCCCGTTCAATTGCAGTGCCATTTGTATCCAGGCTGATGTGTGTGTCTGGCTGTCTCTAGGACATACATTAGGAAAATAATGGAAAGCACCTGATAGCATCAGTCAGGTAAGATGGCTGATGTTCCCTCTACAGTCCAAAATGTTGCAAAAATACAAAATAATATTTTAGGTTGGGATGACTCAGAAATCAGCATAAACTTGCCAACTTGGAAGGCCTTAGGATGTTCGCTTCAAATAGTATCTTGGTAACAAATTTGTATGTCACATTCACATACACAAATCCATACATAATAAGATTAAAGGTCACAGCTCCTCAGGGGAAACCCAGTTAATATAGAAATACAAAGAGAGTCTGCTGTCTACAAATAAAAAACTTATAATGTAAAGGCCCTTCATTAAGTGAATTGATCTATTTCTAGACATTTGCCCTCTAGCAGCCTCCAGCAAGAAAAGTCCATTATTTGTTTATCTGTTTTCCTGGAGGTTTTTGTTTGTTTGCTTGTTTGTTTTGGGTTTTTTTTAATCTAGCATTTTTATCATGCCTGAATTTCAGTTGGGAGAATTATATTTTGGGTCAAGGATTTATTCTGAAGGCTTAGATTTCTAATAGGCTGAAACCAGTTAAGTTTTGTTTTGTTGGGAATTTTTTTGTTGAGGAAGAATCCCCTTTGGTATTTGGAGCTCCAGTAGATGGACAGGGATGAGCCCTTACATTATGTTTCAACAACTGATTTATGAATCTGATAACAGATTATTTAAAGGATGCCATCACAGAGTTGAGCTTTATGACCAACAGGAAGAATTAAGAATGGAAACAGTCAGATTCTCCGAGAGAATCAAAAATTCCTGGCAGTCCCCTGAAAAATTTCCTTGCAAGGAGGATGGCATATACCTTAAAATGTTTTTAGGTAGTAGCAAGATAAAAAAACTTCAAACAAACATACTGACTAAAGTACAGTGGAGATTAGGTGTACTTGACAAGATGGACTGGGTCAGCCATAGGACTAAATTATTACTGCATTAAAGGCACCAAACAAATCATGGCACAGACTGCCATAGAGATCCTGTAACATTTGACTCTTTCTTTACTTTGCATGGTCACCAGTCTCATGTGAAAATCATGACAATTTCAAGCATCATGATAAGATTTGTACTATTTTCCCATGGGTTATTTTGCAGACTGGAAAAAGATATTTGGGGAAAAATGTTTTGGAAACTGAAGTCACATGCTTTGATGTGAAAAAGCAACCAGCCTGAAATTCTGACCTCAGCATTAAACAAAACTTACCCGTTTCTTAAAAGAATATACAGTATGCTTTGGAAATTAAAATGAATTTCCACATGATTGGAGCAGAAACCTCATACTTGATTTCTGTGCATTTGTCATGAAATACAGAAAACTTTGATTTAGAGTACAGCATGTTTCAGTGTGTTCCAGACAGCCATAAGGGCAGCTCCAAAATTAAAAGTAATTATGAAAATAAAACTTTGAATTTCTCAAACAAACCAAAGGCTTGGTTTAAATCCTGAAAAGGAACTTGTGGAGACTGGTCCATGATGGGTCACCAGAAATGATGTGTCACATGGACTGGTTCCACATTAATCTGGCCATACCAGAAGCACATTTGTGATCAACCTCAATGTCTGGCACTTAGGAGATATGCATGTAAAAGCCTTAACTGAATCTCACCTACAAATTCAGTCTGGGCCATGCTGCTAAATTAGGTGCCTTCAAGAACAGAGCTCCCAAGGCCCTCAACAGAGAATGTAAGATTAGGCATCACTTGACCAAAGAGCTGCTATTTGAAATTGTACATACTTGACATGAATTAGTTTAATCATGTAAAGGTCTACAAAGTCTTTAACTTGCTAGAAACAAGCAGTGGCAGAGTTTCCCTGTGCGGAAGTCCCTAGGTCTGTCCTGCCAGTGGGTTTAAAGCTCAAGAAAGCCTACCTCTCCTTCTCAGGGTCTCACTCACCTCTCTTCTCTCCCCAGCATTTATTTCAGTCTCCGTAGTAGCAATTGGGGTAGATAGGCAACTTGGCTCTGCCTTGCCTTGTGGCTCACAAAACCTTGTTCAACCCTGAGCAGGAGTAGTCTCCCCCATCTTTGAGCCTAAAAGACAGCACCCAAGAAACACTATAGCTGCAGTGGGTTACAAAAACCTTCCTGTCAATGAACACCTCTCAACAAAACACTATTAAGTAAATAGTACACAGTGGTGTTGACTTTACCTCTGCATTGTACCCAGCATGTAGTCACAGCTTGGTATTTCACCACAGACCTATTGTTTGCTTTTCAATGCTGGCCTCTGTTGGCTTATCCCCTCCAGGCCCATTTCCCACCCCTGACTTGAACCTGTGCTATTGCTGTACTCCCCTTAATTGCCAAAAATCACTTATCTCCTCCATGCCCTGTCATTGTTCAAGGTATCCATTTCACAGTGCCAATGCTCCTCTTGTATTGAAGCCAGTTTGGTATTACAAAACACGACATTACTAAAACTTAAAATACCTTTCTTAATAATGACATGGTACAAAATTAATAATGTAAGCTACATTAATTTGCTGCTCTGTTCCACTTTCTTCCATTGTATGAGCATTATAAAGAAAACCACCCAAGTTCCAAATAATTGTGTCTTACTGTCAACACACATAAATACAGGGCCTAGCTCTGATAGCTTTTTAAACACAAGAACAGTAAAGGAAGCCATTAGGAGACTCACTTAGAGGTAATTACCTATTCTGTGTATATATTAGCTATACATACCTTACAGACCTAATCCCTTGTGTTAACTTCCACACCAAGATATCCAGTTCAGCACCAGGGGCTTCTCACAGGGAAGGAGCACAAGAACATCCATCAAGCTTCTTCTTAAGGAAGAAGAATTTGACCTTCCAAGTTAGACTTTAAAACTTCACTGCAACCTTAAAAAAACTCTGTTCTCTTCCCATTGACACTGAGTTTTTATTTATTTTGACTTATTTTTGACTGCCAGATCCTGTTTTCCAGAGACCCGCCTCTCCTCCCCTTCTCCTTGCCCACATCCTTCCCTCAAGAACTTTCCTTGCTCCCATCTCTCTAATCATGTTGGGCTCATTTCCAGGGATATATGTAAAAATACAGCAGTGGCCAGTCTCATCAGCTTTAAAATTCACTAGTTACTGTTTCTGAGGCAGGAGAGGGGAAAAAGTGAATTCCAAGGGGACACCTTTGATATGACCATTCATCTGCCTACATCAGCAGTTCCCAAGCCTGTCAGCTTCCATCCTCATTTCTGGGCTTGTGACCTCCCTTCCATCATTACTTTTCGGGGTCGCGACCCCAGCTTTGGAAACTTCTCATCTCGATCAGTCAAAAGTGACGCCTCAAGAATAATTTTCCAGCCGGTGCCATGTTTGTTTATGCTCTTAAGGGGTGTGATTACCCTGGAGTTCAGGTTCAAACTTGTCTCTTTGCTTGTTTGTAAGTCTAAAAAGAATTTCTGGGTGTCACTTAGCCAGTTGATAGCAAATCCAACTTTTGACTGTCCTGGTTAGAGACAATTATATCCCAGCTAACACAGTAAGACATTAAGCTCTTGGTTGCAAAGTTCAGCTGTACTTGGAAGAAGCAAGGAGTTTGCTTCTCTGCAGAGCTTGGAAATATAATTGTTTTCCCTGCTTGCATGTCACGATCATTCAGACATAACAATTATCATGCCTAAACCGCTCCTTATGCAGTAATACGATTTCATCCCCCACACTCTGCATCCTCTCTGCTGCACGCATGCATGCAGGCAACTGAACCCTCACAGCTGGTTTTCTGCATGTCAGGTTGTCTTTCTCTTTATGGTCATTGAGATTATGTGGGCAGTGAACACTGTAATATTCTAATTTCCATTCTGCTTTGTCATCTTTGCTTGCTGATAAAAAGGTGGTGGGAATGGGAAAAGTGGTTTGAAGACATCTTGAAAACGCCACTAAATATGCTAAAGCTGTCAGAATATTTGCAGTATGGATGTGCTACAGCAAGTCCTGCTTTGGAATTTCCCTGGAATTAAACTAATTGGCCATTTTTCAACAACCTGTTTCTTCTATTTTCATACTGTATCCTTATTCAGCCTACATGTCTCTGTAGAAGTGGTTCTGCTCCTGCATTAAAGACCAGTTCCTTTAGCTTTCCTGCCCACAAAATCTCTCTCATCTGGTATTCTCTTATTCTAAGCCTAAAGCAGTTGTTTGACTTTCTCTTTAACCTCAATGTATTTCAAAGTTACTGTTTTTCAGTTTAAACAGCCAAGAGATATCTGCCTAGACACACCAGGCTGGAATTTGGGGAATGTAAAGTGGAAGCTTAGCAGTAGCAGCAGCACCTGGGCGCAGCCAGCCTTCATACTTGCCTTGGGAAAACAAAATATAAATCTTGAGTCAAAGGGAAACCAGGTAATACTGAGTATTAACTAAGGGAAACCAGTTATTAAAGTGTATTGAAAGGACACACCACCACCCTTGCACTTGAGAGGGTTAAAGTAGTTCAAGATCAGTAAAGGAGGGAGAGAGAAGAAAGACATTTGTGACTTTTCACCACTTGGGCACACGTGAGTACATGAGGCAGTTGGATACAATCCATTTTTCTAATTATTCTGTCCCCATATGAGTTTTAGGCACCTGACTCTGCATGCTGCCAATAAAAGAGATTAGTCGGAAAATGTTTCAGCATGAAAGGCAATCATTGAAGCCAACATCAGGGCTTCTCTCTCCTTCAAGTATGAGGGCAAACCCCATGGCCAGGCAGTGAAGGCCAGCAGGTGAGAAAAACCGTCACGCTTTGTTAGAATGAAACTTGGTGAACATCAGGGCACACCATCAGCATGGAGAAATTCTGTAATGATGTGCATGAGACCATCACTTGTTTGTCACTGTACTGCACTTGCAGAAGGGTTGCAGATCCCTACTGAATTGCAAATGGTTTTCACTTTCTTCCTGTTTTTTGTTGGCACTCTGTGCTTACAAGAGTGCATAGAGATTAAGTTTGCCTTCTGCCTTCACTTGTGCTATTATGAAATAGAAAACTGCTGGATATGCCAAAATGATGGACTCAAGAAGCTGGTGTGGTTATTGCTACTGAGTGCACCTGAAGTATCTCTGCCATCTCCAATTCCAGCCAGGGGGACTCAGATGAACAGAACTTTCAAGGTTTGTGGGAAATTATCTGGTTGAGGTTGGATTTTGCTCTTTTCTTCTTTTTAAATTTATATATTTGGATTTGCTTCAGCTGGGAGGGAATTAAAAATTTTGCCAGAGAAGACAGAACACTGGACTGATCTGAGACCTGCAAAAACTAATCCAGCCTCATGCTTAGAAAATGTGTCTCCATGGATAGTGTTCTACAAAAAGGAAAAACTGTACTGTTAAATGTAAAAGAGATACCAAAATTAGAATAATCTTATTCATCTTGTTAATGCATATCAGAGAATGATTGGTAATATGCATGGGTTAGATTGAACTTAGTAAGCAGGTTGTCAACTAAAAATATTTTGGCCAGTGTAGGAGATAAAACCTCCTTTTAAATAAAAAGGCCCATATCAAAGGTTAATGGCTGAAAAACTAATTAGAACACAGCCATTGCAGCTACATGACATTTGTATAATCAGATCAGATTCCCGTTTGATTTATCAAATGCACAGGGGCTCTTGTTTTAGGAGTGTATGGAAGCACACTTTGAAGTGCATATTTCATATCTGGATGAAGCTGTCATGTACAGGTGCAGCATTTGTAAAGCGTCCAAGAAAATACAAAGGGCCGTTTTAAGAGAGAGATGCCCCCAATTCCCCCACTGGGAAAAGTTCTTCTCTTTAAGATTACGAGACTATTCAGCTAATATTTGGGCTATTCCTGCTGATCCAAAGAAACCACACAGCACATGGAAATGTTGGAAGGTCATGGGTTTAATCTTGTCAAAGATACTTTCAGGATTTTTTTTTTTTTAGTAAAAAGGCCATATGGCTTATTGATCCATTGAAATATGACACTGGAAAATATTTTTCAGAAAAAGTGTATGTCAAAGGGTAGAGGAGTGGAGTTCAGCTGCATTTCCGTCCTGACTTTCAAAGACACACATAACCACAGTGTTTCATGTCATTAAAGCTCTACAGGTCTCTCCTACCACTGCCAACAAAGACAAGACTTCAGCAGGTATCATCAATATATGTATTTTAGACCTCAGGATACCAGAAGGCCTACCCTAAACATGAATAATTCAGGGAAGGGGGGGTTTTTTGGGAAAGTTTTCAAAAGATGAAAGTGCTTTTGAAGAAACAGAAACTTTGCTTGCAAATCACACAGCAGAAGCAGAACAAGAGATGAAGAGAAAGTCTAAAGTGAACTCTGCTGGCCACTCTGACAGCCTTTACAGGGAGCTGAATGAGGAGAGTTGAGCTGGCACATCATTGTAAGGCTCCCACTGCCAAGGACTGTACACAAAATGATGCTAAGGGACCCATTCTGCTCAATTTATTACGAAAGATAATAATTTTTGCTCATTTTGCTCATTTATCAGTTCTGAATGTGTGCCTATTAACTATGTAAACTGTAGAGGGGAAAAAACAGCTGGTGAAATAATCCTACAAAGCAGCAAGGGAACTCACTAAAAATCTGTAAATCTGACTGAGAATGACTGTCAGAAAGTTCATAGGGCTTCCTGTATGATCTTGTACCTGTCAAAGGTCTTATTTGAGAAACTGAAAAATCCACATAGTCCTTGAAAGGAGATGAACTCTTTGAAATAAAAAGAGTGGGAAGGGAATAATTCACCACAGTTTGCTTCTTCTTGCCCTTCATTAGCATATTATTCCCTAAACCAGCTCAGCAGGAAACAGAGACATGGAAAATAAGTGCAAGTAGGTATTGCCATGAGAGCAGCAAGCCTTACTTCACCATTTCTCAAAGAAGCTTAGCTATATTATATATATATATATATATATATATATATATATATATATATAAAACAATTTCATCTGAAATACCATATCTTCAGTCCCAAAGACAGAAACATTTTATCTGCACCTAAGAAATGGTAATGATTCTACAAACGTGGAGGCTCATGGAATTATAATAGCTTTCTTTGAAGATGCTGAAAGGCACGGATACCAAGACAAGATCAGGGAAGCATAAGACTATATGAATCTACCAAACATCCCGGTGATGCTGGGGTAAAAGATATGAGAGAAAAAAAAGAAAAAAAAAAGACTGCAGGCCAAGGGTATTTGAACTTTATGTGAACACATTTACATTCAAAATGGCACTATCCACAGGTCACACACAAAAGTGGGACCTGTGCTAGCCCTGAGGAATGCTGCAATATTGCCTTATGACAAGACATTCGTTTAGGACATGGACACTTCTCTAAATTAAGTGCTTTCTAGTGCCAGATAGTCTCTCAGATTTGCTTTTTTTAGCCTGCTTTTTAATAGCCTGCTGTCCGGGGATCTGGAGTCACATGCTTGTGCTTTTTGATCATTCAGAGAGTATTTCACAAATACTCAGACCAGCCTAGATAAATAACAGAGCTATGCCTATCACAAAATCCCTTCTCTACCTGGACCCAGATGAAGACAGGGAGATGTTTCCACAGTCAGCACCAGAGCTAAGAACGAAGGAGTAAAAGGTGCCACCAATAAGTTTGAGCTCTAGGGCTACTGCTAACAAGAAGAACAACCAATATAAAAGGTCAGTGGGATGACACAAGTAAAGACATTTATCACAGGAGGGTGCAGAATTGAAAAGGAAGGCTGGGATTATAACTGGCCAGCTCCTGTTGTATCAAGAAATGCAGAAGAAGTGACAGAGACTGATTTGACCATACAGACAGGGACAGGCATAGCCAGAGGTGAACTCAAGAGGGTGGCAGAGATTATTGGTGGGCTCAGAAACCACTTGGGAAGAGCAGTGGAGACTTTTCCTTGGGTATGAAAGGAGCTCACAGCAGTGGGATTTGAGTGAGCTGCACAGGTGTGATTTTAGTCCTTGGGCTTTACTAATTTTCATATTTATGTGTCACTGGCCTGGGACCATCAGTGTATCTGTAGAAAGGCAGTTCCCTGTTCCCAGCTGTCCCAATTGCATAATACATAGCAAGGACAGAAAGAGGCACAGCAGTTTTAGAGTGATGAAGTGATTTTTGGTTCTCTGCAGGTCCTTTGTGTTTTCTGGGATGCATTAGGGCACTTGAAGGCAGCTCTAAGATGTTTCCCAGTGTCTGCAATGGGCCCTGCCTGCAGTGCAATTCAGCATGGCCCATTTCCAGGGTCCCAGTGTAGTGAGTCATGAGCTGAAAGAAATACACAAAAGATGTTGTTCTTGTCTCTCCTGCCCCCTATATGCCAGGACAGCATATAGGAAGATAAATGCAAGGAGGAGTGAAGTCCTGCCCCAGAAGAGACTGAGAAGTCTGTTGAATCAACTGGCTGGTAAAGTTGACCAGGAAGTCTGATGCATTAAATCTTACCTAAGGTAAGATCTTAAGGGATAATCCTTGGAAGGAAAATACACTCATTCACATATGAAGTGTAAGATCATCACAGACCTCAACAAATACTCCACAAGTCACTAGCAATTCAATAGTATAAATGAAAGCTGCTCCATTGAATTCTGCAATCCACTGCACAGCAAATTGCCACAGGGCAGAACCCCAAAGTGCTCTATGGAGGCCCATCATGTACCACCGAGGCCTGGAAGCCTCCTCCACCAGGCATCTCTGTGTGGGTGGCCTAACTCGCTCTTTCAGGTGTACCTGATGGACTTAAAAAAATATATAGGAACCCAGAATGATGCCTCAAAACTGCACAGATGTTAGAAGGCACAAGCAAACAGCACAAGCAGCCCTTCTCCTTGCTGTCCAAGTCTAAGAAAGGATGCAACAGAGGGCAGTGAGTTTTAATGCATGACCAAAAGCTGCTGTAAAAATCCTTTAGAAACATGAGATCTATTACATTTATCACAAATTTGCTAAGTAAGGTTAATATCCTGGCATTGACCCTGCCTCGTATGCCCTTAATAACATTATTATGCTTTGTCCTGTTAAGATTTTACAGCAGAAGAGATAACACACGGTCAATAATCCATTATAAACAGGTACTTTTCTTCTTGTCCCCTTGCCCACAGCCTCCACCCCATTGCAGCAGGGAAGATAATGTGTCAGCCAGAGAATTTGGTTCCAATGTCAGCCTGTAACCAGCATATGCCTGAAGAAAAAGAGACTGATCAGGCATTGTGGTCTTTATCCTGGCAGTCAATTAGCCTGCATGAATATCAGCGTTATCATAAATCATTCAATTGCTGAAAGTCATCCTAACATCAGAAGGAGCTGAATAGCAACCATTTCTCAATGCTTATGCACATCCACTTACAGCAGCTGAGCTGAGGGAGTATATAGACCTATTTTTCAGCTAGCATGGTAATCAAGTCATTCCTCATTTAAGAGTGAATTCGTTTGCCTTGGTATTAGTCCTAAATAAGAATAACAGAAATTGATATCCAAACAGAAATGAAATTTCCAACTCAAACGAAGATTAAACTGAGGCCACCAAACTCCTTTATTCCTTAAAACACTTATAAAAGCCCCAGCAGGATTTTTATCTTGGTGTGAATCTAAACATACTGACTTAAATTTGTAAGCTACTGTTTCAGACTGGTTTTTCTCAGCAGTCCCAGTGTGGCCATAAAAATCAGAATCTGTCCTTAATATCTCTGCACACTGGTACTGTGCAGAACTAGCTCTGGACTATTTTTAGCTCACTCTATATATACACACTGCAGCTTCCAAAAGAATATTTTATCTTTTGGGAGGACAATGCTTTCAGTAAAGTAAGAAGCCAAAGTTTTGCTTAAAAAAACCAGAAACAAACCAACAAGAAACCTCTGCTCAAACCCTTAACCTGGAAGAGTGGCCCTGGACTGCCAATCAGATAATGGGCTTAATTCTTACATCACACTTTATTTGTAGCTCACTGTGTAGTTAATGTTTGCAGCTTATCTAACAGGAGAAATGTGAAACCAGAGTTTTAGAACAATAGAAACAAGGCTGTCACCAGCAGGCTGCCAATGAATCATGTCCCTGCAGTCAAGTTCTCCCAGAAGGTCATTTGTAACAGAAATACATCCCTGCCTGGGCTGGCAAAGTGCTGAAAAGTGATTCTCAGTTTTACCCTAATAAAACATCGAGCAGATCAATTACCAGAACAACTTCACCTGGTAGTATTTTTAAGTTCTGTTGTCTGCAAGAATTTATAATAAAGATTACTGAGTGAGCAGGCCTGCTTGCTTCATTGTCTGGGATTATAGAGGTGGTTTTACCTTCAATTTGAATTCAAGGTATCAAAAAAACCTTTTACAAACCTTAAGAAAAGTGATTTACTTTTCTCTTTCACATTTTCAAAACAAGCAAAAAAATTGAAACACTAAGTAACTTTCTTCCATACCATTCAGAACAGAAGGCCTGAAATGATGGAAGGCCAGCGAGGTCTGCAAGAATGATTTGCTAAGACACAGAAAGCAGCACTGAGAGTTCCTTTCTTCTGTTCAGAGAGAGATGCAGAAAAGGACAAAAAAAAAAAAGAAAAAAAAAAAAAAAAGAAAAAGCGACCAAACCTGAGTAATAAAAGCTGCTTTTGCTCAGAGGGAATTATTTTAAAGTAACTGCAGCTTAAAAAAGAAAAAAAAAATTTTCTGCTGTGCTTGCAAAAGAGCTCCAGATTTTCTGCAAGAAGGAAAGCAATAGACGGGGGGAGTTGTTCTTTTAAGAAAAATGTCATTGGCACAAACAGCTGGCACTTGGTGACGTGTTATTTATATGTGCAGTTGCTCATGTTTTTTAACAGATAAGAAAACATTATCTCATTTGCAATTCAGGTGAGGAACATGAGCAGCTCTGCAGCGCCACTGGCTGCTGGGCCACATTTCTTATCAAATCAGAAACATCTGTCATTTTGCAAACGAGTTCAATATAAAAGTGCATCAAATATGCAGTTTCTGGTTGAGACAGCATTCTGCAAGGAAACCAGAAAAGTAGCCTCCCCCTGCAAATTCTGGGATGGTCTGTCCTAAATTTACCAGTTAGGATGCAAGCAAGGACTGGGAGGGGAAAGGGGGAGAAAAAGAGAGAGACTTTGGAAGTGTCATGATTATAATTATCCTTCCTCTAGGAGCCAACTGTACCTGAGAACCAGCTTGCTCGTGAGGGTCTGGTAGTTTGTACTGCAAAATGGTTATCACATCTTAAACAGACCTGACGGAATCCAAGCCTTTGTGCTCCAGAGAACTTTACTCAAGAAAATACTGATGGCCTGGGGTAGAAAGGATGTGTGGAGAGGTGGCTAGCATGGGGATTACCACCAGAAGTGCACCTGCAGGAGCTCTGCTCATAAAGATGGAAATGAATCCATTTTAAGGGCAGCTGAAGATGAAATGGGAGGAGCTGCCACTTCCAGGGAAGGCAAGGTGTGCCTCTAGTGCAAGCTGAGGAGAAAAACAGGGCATGCTCATGCGCCCACGTTCATCCCTGCAGTAATGCTGCACATGGCACAAAGTTAGAACCCAACAATTTATAATATGGACCATGTTTTCCTCTGGTTGTTCTCCAAAGGACTGGGCTGGATCTAGTGCCCCTGTGAATACGAGGGCATATCTGTACTCCTCTTTAGCAGGAACAAAGACAACTCAAGGAAGCTTCCAAGTCCTTCATGCCTAGAAATGCCTCTGTAGCTCTGGAAACTGGCAGCTGGATTGGGATCCCCATCTGTGTCACACTGAGTAACTGTTTCCTGCTTTGCCTTTGGGCCTTTATTTAAAAATACAGGAGAAAAATGACTGTGTCTTTAGCTCTTGCTGAGAAATCCCTTGAACTTCAGCTGATGCACAAGTGAAAACTATGGACACACTCTGAGCTGCGTTATTGTTCCTTTAGCCATGTGATGCCTTTTCTGTCCCATCAAAGACCCCCTTGGTGATGTTTTATGGCTGCTGTACATCCAGTCGTGAATGAAATGTGAAACCTCCTCTTTTTTCCCCCAAGAACTGCTCAAAACAGGCATGCAACTTAAGATAAATAGGTGAAAATACCTATTTTAACTTTGCTTCTAATAAAAAAAATATATATTCTTAAATATGCATACATCAGCAGAAACAGCAGGTAAGGGCTCCCACTCTAAAACAAAAAGAAACATGCTCTTTGAGCCCTCATATGAAATTGCAGTAAAAGCCCAACCCAATAATTATTTTCCTTGATTTTCAGCCAGACAAGGCACAAGACAAATAAGTCATCAAGGACAAATAAAAGGAGGTTCATTCATCGCATTCAGGGCTGGAATCTTTAATAGTCACCAAATGAACTAAGATAACTAAGTAACCATTGTAAATATTAATCTTTAAAGGAAAACAATACTCCCAACAACAGGAAGCCTGATAAGACATTGGATGTGGCCATCAGTGTTATGGAGTCTCTCTAATTTCCTTAGTTTTTTCTTATGCCTGTAGAGGGATCAGGAAGGGGACCATATGGTATCTCTCAAAGGAAGTAAATTAACATTATTAATAGCTAATGTGGGAGAGGTGAAACAGTGATTGTTCGTTCTGGTTGTTATTGTGTTTTTGTTGCAGGGGGAAGCCTGCCTGCTAGTAAGCTTAAGCACTTAAGCCAAATTCAAAATCTTGTATTTATAAACAGAGATCTGATAACAGTTGCCTAAGCATCCATGATGCTTTGCCAGCTCACGCACATCAAGCTGATCCAAAGGGCCTGTGTCCTGGAGTTTGACCCAGGAGTTAGCTCACACAGACGAGAGCTCAGGCTCTGGTCCCTGTTCCCAAGTAATGCCTCACAAGGACCCTCACATTCTCCTTTGCCGTGGTTTAGTTTGAAGCAGAAGGACAAGGACGGTAGATCTGCACTTTTGAGGGACACAACCTGTCCTCTGACATCCACTGAGGCAGGAGATCAAGGGGCCACAGAGGAGATGGGTTCTACTTTTGAGCTCATAGTGTTGGCACAGCTGGTTCCGACAGCTGCTTAGCAGGGTGGTGTGGAAGTGGCAGAATTATTTTGTGGGAAGAAGTGATAACAAAGTGCTGTATCAGGATTGATTGAATTGGTGACTTGGATGAATATGCCAGAGTCCTGGGATCCCTTGTACTTCTTCTGCACTTAGAAAAGTATTTACCTTTCTTAGGCCTCTGCTTTTATCTTGCAAATACTTAGACGGTGGTATTTATTCTCTGTAAATAATATTGCCACTTAAGTTATATGTTGTAGCTACTTAAGGGAGTGAGACCCTGATCTCAAACTCATCTGGTTGTCCCAGAGCACCTGAAGGCATAAAATGCATTTCTCATATTAACAAGAGCTCCTATACTTTCTACTTTCTTTACAATCATGAAAACCTGAGGCAATTCTAGCTGGCCTTGCAGAAGTGGATTTAATGACACCTTGCATGTTGAGACAATCTGCAAAGTAAATTTGACAGGTAAAACTGAGAGGAGTTGATTACGATTACCCATTGAGCTAGGTAGATTTCAGCAAACTTTGAGTAAATTGTCCAATAAAATCCTCAGAAAAAAGCAGTGGATTTTGGTATAATTAACTTGCTGGACCATAATAAAAATTGAGTAGCCTATACCTCATCTTCAGGCCACATGGTGATTACTTTATAGAGATAAAGGAATACCCTCTGCCTTTGAAAGTTTATATTTCAACTGCAGGCTGTCAGCTGGATTTTGGTTTCTAGGCCTGAAGAGGACAACTTCATATTTTAAGACTATACAGACTTCAGTTGAACTTAGGTGCAACTGCTCTGTAAGGAAACCCTTTCCCTATGAGACAACTCTATTTGAAGAGAGTTGATAATTCTGATTAAGTTTGTTTCTTACATCTGATCTAAAATACCTCTTCCTTGGTGATAATGGGATATTTTATTTCTTAAGAAACTCATCAAATTGACCAATAAGTTAATGAAAGGCTGAAGAGATGTGCATTGTTTCTAGCTCTATGGAGTCATATGACATGGATAAATTGTTCTGTGTGCTGAAGCCTGGGTGGTTTATAATGTTGTGAAGTTTTCCACACTGCAAATTTTAGGGCCCTTTCCTATTTCAAATTATGTAAATGTATAATAAAGCTGTTGTTCCTTGGCTGTGCAGAATGGGACTGTCTGCTCCAACAGGACAAGGTTGATTTCCACAAATGAAAGGGAGGATGCTTTCATGATGGTTTAGGAGAGGACATTTGCATAATATCCATATAAGTATGAGAAGACAGATGTTTTGTCAGGACAGTTCTACAATCAGGAGAAACACTAACTCAAAAGAAATTAAATGTGTCAAGTCAAACTCTCCTAGAAACTAAAATACCTTTTAAGATAACAAATATGCCTATCTACATAATCTTACCTATCAATATCAATATGATGACATCACCCCGATGATTACAACTCATTAGACTGTGGTCACACATTTGCTTCTTGTTGCTTGTCTCCCACCCTCCATCCATGTTGGGCAGCAAGTGTAGTTGTTTGGTGGTGGCAGATGAAAACAAAAATCTAAACCCAGCACAAACTCAAAAAGCAAAGCAAGTTACAGTGCACTTCCAGGGAATTATAACACCAAGTCCAAAGGTTTACAGAGGCCCTGTCTTACCCTGATATCAGCACCGCCTTGGAGTTCACGTGTCTGTAGCAGCTGGAGAGCATGAGCAGCACTGGGCCATGCAAAGGTCACAGGCATGCAGTTAACCCCTGCACAAAGCTATTGCTCACTTGCAACCCATTCTCCATCCTTATCATGTAATTAATCACACTTTGTGAGAGCTTCAGGAAGGAGGGTGTTGTCTAGAGTGGCTTCGATTACTCAGTTGCTACTTGGACTCTCCACCCAGACAAGGGATAATTGGAGAACTCTTGCACTGCCTCCCTCCCCACCCATGCCACCTGGACCTTGGGCCAGGGCACAGAACCCATCCCTCTTCCCTCTAGGCACATAAGAGCGAAGGGCAGGCTTGGCTCCTGCCCTGTTCTTGACCGGAGCAGCAACACCTGGAGCAAGACATCAGGTGACGGTAACAGGTTATTTGTGGTAAAGCTCAGCAACTTGATTACTAATCTCTGGAAAGAAGGGGGAAGCAGAGGAAGGATTTTAACCCCGTAATGCCTCTCAGTCAGCTGGCACAGGCACACAGTGCCTCCCAGGGCCACCCCAGGGAAGTGTGCCTCCAGGGCACTCTGCTCCCCAATCCAGGACATGTCTCTGACTGCCACAGGACATTTTATAGGACAAATATTGAGGATAATTAAGGATAATCTCTGCTTTAGGTGTCTTACAAAGAAGGTTAGGTACTCTTTCCTTGTCAGATGTGATGAAGTCAGGCAGCTCCCACTAAGATGAGCTATTTGTTTCTCAGAACGAGTAATAATAAAGTCCTACCTAGATCTACCTAGATTTAATCTTCTCAAAATTTAGACAAGATCATTACAAAGAAATCTGACTGTAAAGAGCCATTACAGTGAATCACATTACCAGCATCAATCTCCTTCTGGTATATGCTTTCCTTACTGTTCTTATGCTAGCAAATACAGTGAGGTGCTATAATACTAATGTCCCGAGCTCAGACACTAACATCCTTTCAAGCAACTTGGCAGGTCAGGGTAGATTAGATAATCACATGAAAGCAAAGGAGGAATCTGCCCCAGTAACTTCTGCTATTTTTTCTGTGTTTAATCTGATGATTTCATAATATTTGGTTGTAAGATGTTTTGGATATTCAGTCATTATAATGACAGGTTTCTTCCTAAACAGTCTTTTGGTAATAGACATTTGCATTGCTGGTGAAGTGGCAAAATTGGGACTAAATAATTCCTGCTCTTGAAAGAATTCCACTATTCCCCAGCAGACAGGATTTTAGAGGACATGTATTGCATGGTCTCTTCTGCTTATAGATAAGGCAACTGAAACAAGAGGAGGTCTGAGAAAAAGGCCTGTTCCAGCCTCTTTCACAATCCTTGGGTACATAAAAGCCCAGTTCCAAGAAATCAGAGCAAAAGCAGTTCCCCACCCCTGTGAAGGAGGAATGAATATTCCTCGGAAATATCTGTCTTATGCCACAATGGGCAGGATGCTGAAGTGAAGGACCAGATGCCAGAGGAGGCCAGTGGGCCTGTGGTCAAGCCAAGAGTGTGCTCATGCAAGAGGAAAGTTCAGTGATTTCTTTGGAAAAGTGGATTCAGAACATTGGAAAAACATGTAGCAACACAACCACTGAGCCATTTGTAGCACTCCTGAACCAGCAATCCCTTTTGTCATGCCTTCATGTGTCCAGCTCTTTGTTTACATCCAGGCACCTTGCTGCAGCATTTGAGCTGCTTCAGCAACATTCTTAATATATCAGCATATAACTATATTTTAATTAAGCTGATGGGATTGAAAGCAGCATTTGATGCTCAAGGCTGCATACGGCAATTGAGCTTTTACAAACTACCATGCCCACATAATTATGAAAATAAGAACTGAAAGAGGCCTTGCTGTCCAGGTAACTCTGCAATTCTACATACTTCACCACGATAAACAAATGCATGTTATATTGTTTTATGTCCGTTCTGCGCAGTGCTTTCATGATTTTTTGAAAGTTCAAAGATAAACAAGAGTCCTCTGGAATGATCTGTCTACAGCAGATAAAAGAATAGGCAAGAGGAAAACCCTTGTAGTGTTAGGCCAATCAAACTGCCCATGGCTGCAAGAAACCTTTCCCTAAAGCAGGTTCACCCCCACTTACCCTCTTCACATGTCCCTTTACTTACCTTAGTTCCCTTATTGTACATTTTCATGAAAGCTCAGACAGCTTTGTAAATCCATGTACCAATACAAGCACCAAGGCCTGGCCACTGCTGGAGGAGCAGATCCAACAGACGACAGCTCCAGCCGGTTCCCGCCACATCTCTGATGGCCTCACCTCGCTTCTGTCTGGTATAGACAGAACAGGCAGAAACTCCAGCTCCAAACTCCTACACCTGGGAAAAGAGAGGAGGAAAGGAGCCTGGATCTCTGTCTCAGTCACCTCTAGTCAGGCTTAGGCAGGAATGGGGCCTAGAGCCCACACAGGCTACACAAACTAAGAAGCTGAGGGATGGGCTCATCGTTACATTGGCTACGACAGCAAGGCCACATCGTAGAAAGACACTGCTCGAGAGAGCAGTGTCACTGTTTGTGATGATACAAACTGTCTCTGCTTTCTATGATTACTCTCTGTATATATACATATATATGTATAGAGGCAGTGAGTTCACAGGGATACACCCAACAATGAACATCATCTCACAAGTAAAGCACAAGGAACAAAGCTGACTTACTGCATGCTAGTCTCCAGGTTTGCAGTCTTTGTTTTGGTAGAGCTCCTTGGAACTGGAGATAGTCCATAATTCTAGCCAAGGGATCCAATCAGAGCCTCACCAGCATCCCATTTAAAGCCTCATCTTATCACAATTCATCTCATATATTCGCCAACAGAATGCAATGACACAGCACGGGGCTAGCATGATTTTAAACTCTAGGACACTTTTCTGAGGCTTTCCAAATTTACACTCCAGATTTTTAGTTCAACTTGATGAGCACTAAGTCTTCATACCAACTGTGCCTCATGGAATAGATGCTTGTGTTCAAAATAGGCTGCTGTGCCAGACTCATTCTGTATCTCCCATGTACCAATCTATATCTCCCATGTACCAACTACATGACCACAATTTCAACCTGCAAGCAAAAAGGAAGAGAAAGACAAGCTCCATCACTCTGTCCCCCTCTCAGGAGTCCAATTCAGCTCTGTTTACAAGGAATTTTTGTACTCAGGCAATAAAAGACACTTGCGGTTAATACTATTGCTTGGCCAGTAATAGGCATAGATCTCCCCAGTACATATGCAGACATTCCAACTCCTAGACCTTAGAAGAGATACTTATAAAAATATAGATATCATATTACTTTAGAGATTGGAAAACACAGGCTTGAGAAAAGTATGAGATAAATCACCCAGAATCCCACAAAACCAGAGCCAGAATCACACCTAAAGCTCTCAATTTTCGAATGTCCAACTGTCTACATATTTTTTAGTCTGGTTCTGCTGAAAACTTATGTCGTGATGAGAATCTAAACACTTTTTATCACTTTTGACTTACAAACTATGAGATCACATTTGTCAGATATAAAACTGCAAGTAATGCATGCAAATTTAAAGTTTTCTCAAAGCAGAATGGAAACAGTCTGAAATGGTGAGGATGGAGTGAGCTTACTGTAATAAAGTACTTTTTATTCAAGGTAAACGCACATTCAACTTGACAATGGAGCTTTTAAGTTTGATTGTTGATCCTCACCCCATACACTGGATGGACATTTATTTGTATTGTGTCTCTTCCTTACAAGGCACTAGAGATTGCTAAAACTGAATTCCAGTCACAAAGCACACTTATGCAGATAAGTCCAGTAGCTAAGCTGCTGACTTATTTTCTGAATTTTCTGAAGTCCTTGGAAAACACCATCCTATAATTAATCCTATAATTAACTTAAAATTCCAGACAAGAAGAATAGTTCAATCTGTAATACACTCATGTAGATACATTAATGATACCTTCCCAGAGTGACAGGGACAGTGCAGGATGCACAGTAGCTTAGAAACAGGTTGGATGCAATACATCTGTAGGGCAGAAGTGTGTTTTATCCACAGGTGTTCTTATCACAGGTGCCTGAAGCACAAGACTGCATCAGGCTTGGGGCTCTTTGAAGACTCTCTCAGCACATTTGAAATTTTGGGCAGGAGCCATGCTTATTCATCCATAATGACAAAGTCAGACTGATGTCTGTTATTCTATCCTGAGCCCAGCTTAACTTCATTAACTATCAGAACAAGGTCATGCTCTGTTAAGTTTGTACTTTCACATCCCATAGTAACTTTGAATCATCCTCACTGTCAATGCCTGACATTTATTGTCTTCTACTATCATCCCTTTGTTTATGTTTAAAGTTCATTCACTGCCTTCTTCCATTAGGGCTCTGTAACACGTTCTCTGCCCTAATACCTCTGGTTACCTTTTTCTTACTTGACCCATCAAAAGTTTCTATCTGTCACCAAAGAGGTAGTTTCCATGGAAACTCTGAAGAACAGGCTAAGTTAATGAGGCATAAAATGAAGACAGTGTCCTCAAGCTCACCCATTTTGAAAATCTAGGTCAGCAATGTTTGCTTAAAACATTCCACTCTTCTAAAACCATGTTCACTTGACTATTAAGGATGTTATAAAACGAGAAGCTCTAGTATATCCCAAACTTAGCATGTTTAATATAATACTGGATGTTCATGTGAATAAACTATTTTTACAGTTTCTCCCAGCCTGTTTTTCCTTTCAGTTTCCTTGGATAACCCACTGGCATTTAGTTTTATCATCCAGTTACTTATCTTCACCAAACATTTACTCTGGCCATTATAATCTGAATTTCAGGTAGTGCTGAAGCAACCTCCTATGATCTCACTGAAGGCAGGAGGTATTTGCTCTATCATCCCTTTTAATCTCATTTAGAGGATGTACAGGAATGAAAGAACAGTCTGCATGAAAGCCCAATTCAGTCTTAGCCTGCACAAGGCATAGGCAGAAGCCCAGTAATGAAACCAATGCTAAAATTCTGAATTTGGGTGTCCTTACAGTTGATGTTGTCTCACCTCAGCCACCAACTTCAAGTACCAAATGCTGATCTGTTGAAATGTAATGGACTGAACTCCACTAAATGATTTATTACATTCAAGGGGTTTCCTTAGTGAGAATCACAGTTTCTCTCAGGAGAAGAAACAGCCATACCAAGTGTTAGTGCTAAAATATGCTGTCAAGTACATAAGGTTATGGAAGGCTGCCTCAAAAAAGCTGCTGTGGAGGGAAATAATGCTGATGATTTACTCATTATTTCCTCTACTAATTGAAAGCAGATGTAATCAGCTGCAGTCAAATACCTTTTGAGATGCAACTATATAGCCAAAGATACACAAGTTTTTGGGCATGTCTCAATCTCATCTCCACTATTTCTCTCTAATTTATACTGACTGAGGGCCTTCAGTGCTTTGGATAGCTGAGTGATGACCTGCTCCCATTAAAAGCTAAGGTCTTATGGAATACAGAGCTTTTTTTCCTGTTTTTTCTGTTCACAGTGGATGGTGATGGGATTTTGGCTGTTGATGACAAGCAAGAAACAAAGGTTAAGAAAATACCTATAACCTCATGACTTCCTGAGAAAACAAGGTGCACATGATGACAGTTTACAAAAAAATCCTGCTGTCTTAGTAAAAACCTGATGCAATCCACCCTACATTCCTTGTGTTATCAAATATCAAATCTGAAGTAAATCAGGGCTTTTTCTGGCCAATTCCTTTTCTCTGCCTAAGCCCCTATGTAATGTGTTGATTTAGAAATGATGTACAGCCAGGACAGTTTGAACAATTTATCTGTAGCAGAACAGCAGTCCCCAAAAATACTTTGGTGTAATCCAATTACACGAATTAAAAGAATTATTTCCACTTAGTTTGCTACTGAACTGCTTGCTTGGCACAACTAGAGTCAGTGCATACAAAGGTCAGGTGCAGCCTCTCCAAACTCTACATAAAGAAGTAGTGTAGCAGGATGCAAGTCTCTAGATGTTGTTTGTGGTTTGTTTTGCTCAAGTATGTCAGTTAACAACAGGCAAGTGGAGAGCTTCCAACTTGTTTCATCTTGTCTACACACATCATACTTCCCCCCGCCCCAGATCTCACTCCACTTCTCTGTTGTGCAGCAAATGGAACTCCCAGCCTGGAAAGTTTTCCCCAATGGTAAGTTTTGAAAGAAGATATGCAAAAAACTTAAACTGGTTCTAGATAAGAATCATAGGGTAGACAGATTGCCCTCCAAGTTTGCAATTGAAGCGTCTGCTACTTGTGCCTACATATTTTGCAGAGTTTCTGGAGGAAAAAGCAATTCATTTTAGAAAGAAACAAATAGAGACATAACTGTCAAACTTATTTTCTACTTTTTTCAGTGAACCTAAAGGAAAGTTTCCTTCAACTCACTGTATGTTGTCAGTCTGGCTTTGTCTCCAGCACTTTACAATTTTCCAGCATGCCTGTCTGCTGCCAAATCCTTCCCTTGACACAACCACAGAATAAAAATTCCTTTGCTTCTCTCAGTTGAACATCCAACAAGCCACTGTGGCTTTCTTAACTACCGCCTTCTATGAAGAAGCAGGAAAGTAGTCCTCAGTCATGCCCACTGAATACTATATGAAAGAGCCTTATTTCATTTCCCCCTCATATCAGCACAGTAGACCTCTGATATTTCCTTGAATAATGCCTCTACCTGACTACCTCAGCAAGCCCCTGGGTTGCCACCATTCCTCTCTCCCACACAAGACAGCAAGCTGTTCTTCCCCCCTGCTGACCTAGGACTAGGGGATTGATGCCTCACCATCTGCATTTGGTCAGAACAGAAGCAAAAAACCCACATAGATTTGGGGCTCCCAAATCAACAGTAGCTTTGGTATAGCAGATGCTGCTGCAAAGGAACCTGGTGGCTACAAAAACTGGGACAGTGGTGTTTTCCTCATATTACCTCATGTTGTCACTCACTATCTGATCTGTATCAAAGGGACAAGGCCTCAATGAGCATACTGTCAGTATTTCCCTGTGCCTTGGATTTCTATATTCTATGGACATCTGAGCCTTTTTGCTGCAATTGTGAGATAACACTTACTGTACTCATGAGGAGGCATATGAGGTTATCTGCCAGTGTGTCTTCATTGACAACACATATGCATAAACTTCCAGGTGAAAAATAGGTGAGTTTGTATTAGCCTTTGTTTTAATTCTGGGGTGAAGTTAAAGAAGTTGCAAGCAAAACAAAGTAATACAGTCATCAGTCAGGTCCCAGATTATGACAATGATGGGGAGAAAAAAATTAGCCTATTCAGTAGATCGATAGATCTATTGATCCAGCTGGTTAGAACATAAATAATAGAGCATATGCCAAGCACATGTGGATAGAACGGATGGAGTAATTCATCTCCAAATGGCCCCTGCTGATTTGTTGAACATATAAAATATGCCCTTGCAGTCTATAGATTGTCATGGAATTGGGTCAAAGCACTGATCTCCTAGCACTGCCACTGGCCTGGCCAGGGCCTAAAAAACCAAAATATATGACAAATCCCAGCTAAGAATCTTTCATTTTCCATTGCTTCTGTCATTTTCACTCAGAGGGTTTTTGGTGAATTCATATATGTTTCTCCAGAACCTCTGAGTTTTCTTTAATCAAGACTTGTGTGTTGATGACAAACTGCATTCTGTCATTCAGGAGTCCTGTTTCTGTCCCAGGAATGCAGCTAGATTAGTTTGCCTTATCCCAGGAAGATTGTGAGATGTTAATCCATTCTTGTGTTACATATTGGCTGAGCTCCTCACACATTGTCTTTGCTGACAATTTTAACAATCAGGGCTATGAATTTATTGCAGCTTAATTTAAATTTATTTGCAAAAGATGCTACCTGAGATTAAACATTCATGAATCATTTTGTTTGACTTTAGAACCCATCAACACTCTCCCCAGGAAAGTGGTGTATTGATATTATCAATTCCTCTGTTCATGCTTACTGCCAGTCCCTGATCCTCTGCAATGGTAAAAATTGCTCCAGGCTCATCCTTTCCCTTTGCTCCTGGTGGACAAATTTAGTGATCTGAGTGAGGGTAGAGAGCATACTAATTAAATTCAGATATTGAATCTAAATCAGGCGGTGCTGCAAATGCCAGGGAAGGCAGAGGAAAACACAGTTCAAAAGGAATTCACAGCCCCTGGGACTAAATGGAAAAATCCGTGAGAATGCAAACAGAAACGTTTGGGAAAAGAGAAAAAGCATGAAAGATACTTTCACAACAGAATCACTGCAAAATTTTGATGTTAAATGGATTGTAGAAAGGAAATCAGATCAAAGCTTGAAGTAAAATATGGCATTAATGAAAACAACACATGATTAGAGACATTTTCTTCATCAGAGGCAGAACACATTTCTATATTCAATTTACTCCCAGGTTGCTACAGGCCACAACTGCATCCATAAAGGCCAAAGGGTAAAAGGAAAACCAAAATTGATTGATTAGGATAGATCTTAAGGATTAAATGTGAGTGGCACTGCCAAATGGATGGGGAGGAGTAAAAAAAATTGGCAAGAGCCTGCTAGGAAAACTACCGTGGAAGGGAGGAATTTGCAAAAACTCAGGGGGCTCAGCTAGGAAAAAAATTGAGTCAAGCTTTGAAATAAAGAAGAATCCAGGTTTGCTGTCCATAAAATGGTGAAGTTGAGAGATCTGTTCACCTAAAATACATTCTCCAGGGAAGTAAGTAAATCAGGAATGGGCTAAAGGGCAATAGAAAGAAAACATTATTGTGTTTTTTGTGCATAAAATAGCTACATTTTTAGGCACCAAAGGATAAATCCTCAGCTGGACTAGACCACTACAGATTCACCAAAGTCTGTCAGTATACCAGACAAGGTCTGGCATACCTGTGCTAATTCACATGCTGGGTTGCAAACTGTAATTAACCCTGCCTTCACCCAGCAGAGTTCCGTTGCCCTTTATATTTGTTAATCAATATGTGCTTTAGGAAAACAGGGCTGAAAGGACCTTTTGGATAGTCTGATCTTGTCTTTTGCTGTTACAGTGAGCCATAACCATTGTCTAGCTGATAAACTGTAAAATGACGGTGGTTGCTTGCTCCCATTGTTCTTTGTAAAAAAAAAAAGCCTCCTCTTGTCAGAGAACCTAACTTAACATGTAAAATAGACAAATCCATTTAAAAACCCTCCTTCTTTCTTTGTTAAAAATGTTCTTCTCTTACTCTGCTGTTTAACTCTCCATAGTGGAAGAAAGGTAAATGCCCCTTCTAATTATAGCTGATAAATTAGAGGAATTGTGACTTTTGCTAAAGAATTAAAGAAGCAACTATATGGCTTCTTTGGGATCCTTTTCATAGGTAATGCTTTGTACTGGACCATACTCACATTGCCCCAGAAAGGCCAGAATTGCCAGGACCAGTCATGACAATATTTTGTTTACTTTTTTTCAGAAAGTCAACAGTATTGCATGCTGGAGATACCAGACTGAAACCCTGATCCAGATGAAGTCAGCATCAGTTCTATTGCTGGTGATGGTGCTCTTAGGTCTGTACACCTCAGATACTTGCAACATCTGCCATTGCTCCACTGCACCAAAATTTCTCCTCCATCCTAAGTTCACATTGGCAAAGAGCTTTTGTCCCTCCCCATTCCAGCCTTCCCACATACTTTCTGAAGGCAAAATTGAATGACCTTTCACCAGGCCAGAGAACCATCCTCTGCATTCAGTGATGCCTAACTTGCCCTAGGTCATCACCAATAGGTTTTTCCCAGGGTTAATGATTTTGGGAAGCTCTGAAAAGCATTAGCACAGAGAGAAATGTAGAGGGCATGCCAGGGGGAGGTGGAAGCCTCACGAGACTGGTCTGACCACAGTTGTCCCAGAAAAAGGGCATTCACCCTATACCAGACAAGGCAGGGTGGGGAGAAAAAGGAAAAATCAGGTCCTGGCTTATAAAACGTAGTAGAAATTTAATTAGAAGAAATGTTGTACTTTACATGCAAAGAATTGCACAGACCAGTAATAACCTTTATATACCAGGGCAGAGGTTGACTGGGGAGCAAATTTGCTCTTGGATGCTGCACTCTACAGTGAATGAGGAAATTAAAAGGCCTATTGAAATCCACTTTCCCTGGCAGATATCTACAATGACCCAGTTTCAATGAGATTATCAAAACAAAGGTACTAGAAATCAAACAGATTTATGGGCAGTGATAATAACAGATCATCTGATATATGTGGAAAAGCAACCAAGCTTTCAAACAAACCCTTAAACTCTGAGGAGGAAGTCTCCAACTTAACACCAAGGAGAGGCTAAGGAGGCCTGAGCTTATATTTCTGCTTAGAAAGCCACCTTTTTCTAAGTTCTGTATTTGTTTTCTTTTGGATGGCTACTTTCTGCTCAAGTCCTAAGCAGCATCACACCCTTTCTTCTACACAGGCTTCCCTTTTCCCCTGCCGTCTGAAAGAGCAAATCATCATGAAGAATAGAGTCCAGGCTTTGTTGTTCCTGTCCAAGAGCAGCAGAAAGGGGAAGGCAAACAGAAGAAGGTTTCTGTATTACAAGATGTAGATTAGAGAGGAAACCCAGCATTCTTTATCGAGTCACACAAGTTAAAGAGGAAGGAACTGGCTCTCAATGCTTCACATGCTGCATGTCCATGGATGCCTTGCAAATATTAACTAATCCTCCTGAAAACCCTGAGACAAGTTAATATAAACCATTTAAATGTAGGCAAACAAACAGCAAAAGTGTCAAAAAACTGCCTGGGTGCTTTGTCAGCAACACAGGAACTGGAGTAGGTCAGTCAAACATCTTCCAACTTTCTCTAGTCCGTTGGCTTCAGTGACATCAGAAAACATGACCAATATCATGTTAAAGGTCTAAGCATGGCCCAACCCTCTCAGACAAGCCAGGACATAAAATTTCATGGAAATCTGCACTAGGATTATGGATTGAGAGCAATTTTAAAGCATTAGGAGAAGAAACTGCAGGAAAGGCTGGCCATTTCAGCTCAGCTTTGGAAATTTTGGGTTTCTTCCAGGTGTGACTCAGTAAAATTTACATACATGGCATTTATATCCACACAGACATCAAAAGAGAATTCTCAACACTAAGACTGACAAGCTAAAAGGCATTTTCCCATGAAAGGCATACCCTCCTTGTGTGTCTAATCCAGGAATTTAATGCAGCATTCAACAACTAAATTTACATCCTTATGTTCTGTCTCCCCACTTTATTTAATTTCCCTGATTACTAAGGAATTAATTCTATTCCTTATTTAAGCTGGTGAGCACAGAGAAATGGCTTTTTCTTCCTTTTTGATAAAAAAAGTTGTCATTGGCAATAAGAACCTGGCCAGTTTTATCCAGCTTTCCTGCCTGAGCTATGAGACAGTCAGAAAGCAGCAAGAGAAGACATTTGGCCTCTAATCCTACAAAATTTATGTCTTGGAGTGAAGTGGGGCAGCTGTGACACAATTTAATGCAGTAGAACCAAGGGAGTCCTCATCCATCTAGATGAAATAAAAAATTTGGTCTACACCTGACAGCTGAAAATTCAAATACTTTAAAAGAAACTACCTTAACAAGAGAAATGATTGCTCAAAGGAAGTGAGGCACACGTAGCAATTTGATATGGGGATGGAATCCAAGATTCCCATGGTCTGTTCCCAGCCTTGCCACTGGCCTCCTGTGAAACTAGAAGGCAATCGCTCAACAGCTTTTCCTTCAGTTTATTCTTATTTATAGGATGTTATAGGACTTAAATGCAGGACTTCACAGAGGATGTGCTCCTAAAATTAATTGTGTGGGCTGCAATGCACCAGCTTGTGTTTTGATGTCATGGGCTGAATAGTGCCTGAATTACCCCTTGCCATGGTTTTCCACTGACATCAAGAGAATATTCATGTGCTTTGAGTTCTTGGATGGAAAAGAAATGCAAACACAAAAGTGTTACTCTTCTATTGAGAGGAAGAGACAGTTATATTCTGCCTTTTTGCTTCCCTACTCTATTGGGATTGGCATGAAAACATAAAGATGACAGGCTGGGCCTCATTCTATTAAGATTTAAATTTAGCAAGGAACTGGAAAATTACTAGGAGCCTTATGTCTAACCTCTGCCTCAAAAGAAAATATGCATAGTTCTTGTTCCATAGCTAAATTTGAGTGAATTACCAAATGTTGGACCAATAAAAGAACTGTCCAACACAAACCTTATCTGCCTGAGATGCACATATCTGCTTACAATATCCTTTGTTAGTTAAACAAACAGAATCATTGTTGCTAAGAAGTTAATATTGTTTAAGATTCACTGGCTTACACACAGAACACTTTCCTGAGTTCCCCCAAACACATTCCTTTTCTGTTCTCTTCATTTCTTCCCCCACTTTTTTTCCTTTTGTACTGGCTTGGCTAAGAGTGATGTTTTCTTTAGGTGAACTTGCTCATAAGGTCATACGAACTTTGAGGCAGGCAAGCATTTCAGCTGATACAGTAAAGGGTAAATAGTTGCTCAGATTAGAGCAAACAATTAATCTGAAGAGCAAAATATAAATAATTCTCCAGGCATTGAACAGGAGCCTACTTGCTCTACCTCCTACTAGTTCACTCTTTTCTTACTTACAGCCTCTTAAACCTGTGTTGCCAGTGTCCAAAATTCCTTCATGCAAAAACTGAGCTATGGCAAAATAAAACCAACCACAGTATTCTAATGCCTCTGTGAATGAATGAACATCCTTCAATGTTTTCTGTGATGTATTTTTTAATTTGATTGTCTTTTCTAGTGCTGGGACAGTACATGCCACAAACACCTGCATGGAAATTAAAATAAAAAGCAGTGCTTCATTACCAGACCAATATCAGTCAAGATGCCATATGTAAAACATGTTCCTGGCAGAAGGGCATCACTCTGTGGCAGCAGCTAACATCCCTCTGATGACAGCAAAGCTACACTTATACTGATCTGCTAAAACCATCCCATCCTCTCCCTACATTTTCCATGTCCTGCAGCATTATAAGGGGTACCATTAAAAACATACTTCTGTCAGGGTAATTTCACCTGCCTTGTAGGTGTCTGCCAACAGAAACTGTGCCCACCTGAGAGGTTACCATGCCACAGCTCTGACTGATGCCATGTGCACCAGCTGCCCAGAGCTGCCTGGTTTGTGAGCTCTGAGAGCCCTGCAGGGTCCTTGGCCACAGCTATCTGCAGAAAGCTGTGCAGAGTAAATGAAGGCACAGCAAACTCCCTGCCACAGTAACCAGACATCCTGAGCATCTCCCCACAAGGCTGCAGCCTGCAGTGTGGGCAGGCACAGATATGCTGGGGGCATGTAGGTGAGACACAAAACCCAAGAAGAGATGTTCTGCTCTCACAGAAAAAGCACTGACAAGAGCCACCTTTTACAGCATGTGCTTTCCCATCAGAGGTTAACATCTCAAATACTTCGCTTTCACTGGCTACCAATTTTTCTTGCCTATGAACTGATGAAAGACATTTTCACCAGTCTGAAAAATGAAGCCTTTCATTTTACATGCAAAACAGGCAGAGAATTGGAGGCAGCAGTGGAAGCTGCATGATCCAGAGATCAGTTTGAGAGTCCGTGTCAGACCTTTAATGGGTTTTATTCCACAGGCTGGCAATGAACAATCCCTTAAGCCATGAGCAGTCCTTGTAACTAGACCAAAAGCAAATTCCTCTCCAGCAAGCAAAAGGGACTGAAGCCAACTAAAACTTGTGGCCCATGCACAAATTAACTCTGCATTTCTCTTGGCATCAAGCAGGCCTCAATATAAGGATAGTGTTCAGATCTCAATGTGTATCACAGCCAAGTAGGGACAGGTGAAATGAGCTGTCTATGCACTGAATGCATTTGACACCACTTGCTGACTCTTCAAGGCAGAAAGGTACAAGATATGCCCCAGCATCGCAGAAATGACTGGCAGAACTAAGATATGATGAAATGTGTTGACTGAGTTTGTCTTACAAAAAACTTTAAAGTCTGGCTGTTAGGGATTCCTGAAATAGCATCTCCCAAAGGTTTACAAAAAACTACAAAAAATGAAGTCGTCAGTGAAGATGCATCATTGCCCCATCCTGGGCAGAATTAGAATGTTTCATCACATGTCATCAAACACTGAAGGAAGAAGGCACATAGTGACTCATCATGGGTGAGGTGGTAGGGATCTATGACTTCAGAGCATGAGGAATTACTCTGCTTCACAGTTCTGTCCACTGGGAAATCACACGTGGCTGTGACATATAGCACAAACCATTTGTAGTGCTCCCACGTTACTCTGGAATTTGTTTTTTTTTTTTAAAGTGTATCTCATAGAATCTCAATTTGAATGTGAATTTAAGAGCTAGATGGACAACATGTTCCTTTTCAGATCAAGGAAGATCATTCAATAAAATCAGATTAAATGATACATTAAGGATACCAAGATCAAAGAGCTTCTCATCTCAGAAATGCCTCCCTTCTCTATGGTTAGATACAATCACAGCAGAACATAACTAAAGAGATTCAAAGCATCCATAAAAGAAAAAAAAAAAAAAAAAAGAACAGTGCCCTAGATCTAAATTGCAGGGCTATTCCCTTATGCCTTTAAAGCATTGTATAATTTGCTTTCTGGATTAATTAGGATATCCTTTTTACACTGCAGAGCACTCTCTGGAACAAAAACCAGAGATAAACCTCCCAGGAACTAAAGACTATGACAAACCTCTCACTTACTGATCCAAAACATAACTCTTTCAGCAGCCTGAAGAGCCCTAAGCAAACAGGATTATAGAAATACCCATTATATGCACATACCTCAACACTAACATGGCTCACACAACCCATGCCCTCAAAAAGCACAAAGGCAGAGCAGGTGACGTGTGACAAACAGGACTCGTCACATCACTGATGCTTGAGATAGAGGGAATGGCCAAGCAGGAGCAGAGAGGAGGCTTCTCAGTCCCAGTCCAGGGCAGTGAGTACTTCCATGAACCCATCACAAACCCAGATGAGGAGTCTTCCTGCACAAATCCCTCTCTCCCTTACATTACCTGAATGCTCTCCCACTCTCTGAGAATCTCCCTCAGGTTCACCTGCCATGGACCCTTCCTTACATTTGTACAGCTCCACAACAGCTCCTATAACTTTCCCCTTTCCTTCAGCTCAGTTACATAAGCTGCTACCTACCTGCTATTTTACATTATACATAGCAACATGATGATGAAAACAGAAACAGCAAGTTTGGGTTAATTTTCCTCCCTCCTCTCTTTGTTTGGTTTTCTGGAACTACTTCATCCCAAACATTTGTAAATAGTGCTTGGAGCTGCATTCCAAGTTTCAGCAGTAAACATTAAACTATCTAATATATATATAGAAGGATGCCTGTTCTTCCAGTGTATCCAGGCAACCTTGCAATACAAAGTTAAAGCACAGCTATTTGTTCAAAAAGTGTTTTCACAGCTATTTCCTCTCTCCACCCCCCCACCCTTGACTTTTTCCACTAGGCACTACTTGTATTTATCATCTGGAGATTCTGTTCCCTTTTTACTTTTTAAAAACTTTATAACAGCTTGTTTTAAGATCAGCAAAGAATGGACATTTAGCTTATAATAAAACTTGATTTAGTTTGTGACAAATGAAAGAAAAATAGCAAGTTTCACAAGAACACCTGAATAAAACTCGTTTGTCTCATGCTGTGTTAACTCTGGAAAGAAGGTAATTTCCAAATACAAAGGAAACCAGAATGCTGTTAGAAAATCCCATTCACATCACCAAAGCAAGCTGAAAATGTGGTTTACTGTATCCTACCTAACACTAGCTGAAGCTTTCAGAATAAAACAAGTTTCCTCAGAGACCAAAGATCAGGCTGAACTAAAATTTTTCTAAAGGAAGAACATAAATTTTTATTAAGTTTTTCAATTGAGAGCTCTTTGGACTAAAAAGCCAGCATCTCAATAGGAAAAGTTTTTAATTTCAAAACTTTTGTTTTCAGTTCAAAATGAAAAGTGTTACTTTGACATATTGAAAACCTTTATTTTGGTAGGCAATGTTGACATTTTATGTTGCTTCTTATTTGAAAACCTCTTCTGAATATTTTTCTAATATATGGCTCAATATTTCAACTTTTGCTTTCTATTCTGGTGAGAGACAATTTTTCCTGCTTATGAAAGTTTTCTTCTGGGCTAGAAAAGTCTGCTGAACATTCCCTGCTTTTAGTGCCATTCTTTTCTCATGAAGTGCTACAGTACATAGTTGACATTTTTTATCAGAATAACAGTCAATTAAATATTGCACATTTTGAAAACAAAATTGAAAACAGATATTGTTTTCAGCCTTAAGTGTGAATGGAGAGGAAGAATAAAGAAAATTCTCTGAAGATGCAACCATATATTTTGGTAATGGCATTCTCATGCCATCTTTTGCACAGCTACCTCAGTGTTTTCCAGTTATCTTCATGTGCCAAATGCACTAAACTGTGGGTGATGTTAAGTTATGAAATCAGCTCTTACTTCCTTTAGAGAAGAAAACCCCACTTCCTAAATGATAGTTTTGCCTTTGCATATATGGGGTCATATAGATGAGCAAGGAGAATGAGCCTCACACAAGGAAGAGCTGGAAATTAATGCAATACGTTTATGAAGTACAGATTAGTTTGCACATCTCAGGCATTGAGAAAGAACTTCCATTGCCTTTTCCAGGCAACTTCAGCTTCCAGCAAAGAACCTTTTCCAAAGTGTTCTGTTCCTCAATTTACCAAAAAGGAAGCAATGGGCACGAGGGCAGATGCTGATTTAGTAAGCACAGACTCCTATTGGGCAAGTGGCTTTTCCTGAAGTTGTTTATGCTGAGAAATTACTTCGAGAGGCTGAGGTCAGCAAGGGAATATAGTTTATTATTTGGCCTCAGAGTTGCTGTGTAATTTGTCTTCCAAGTCTTGGTGTCCAGAGGAAACCTCAGTCACAGTTTTTCCTCACTTCAGTGCTATAGGGGGGGGGGGGGCCCCCCCGAGAGTGGTGGTTTTGGGGGTTTTCTGTTGCCTTTTTTGTTGTTTTGTTTAATTTGGATTTATTTCTTGAACAGTTGAAGGTCGTGGGTCTTTACTGACTGCTTGAGTCTATAGGGTGGTGTCAAAAAACAAAGGCAGTAGGTAAGACCTACTGCAAATTTCTACTCATTTTGAGGAATTCCTTAATTCCAGTAGCTTCTCTAAAGGATACGCTGGATTCCACTAAAATTGATGGGACTGGTGTAACAAAATTCTTGGTTAGTGATTTTCACTTGCCAGAGGCACCCTATACAACTTAACCCCTAGGTCTTTGATGCTACATTTTATCTCTCCCAATGGTAACACAAGGAGGACATCAATAATTTCTTCAGTTTAGTTATAAAGCCCTTGTACAAATAAAGTACCTGGCAAATAAAACAGCTAATAAAGATCAAGAAAGATACTGTTAAAACACATCAGTTTTCTAGGCCCTGATTACAGCATTGATAAAATACTAAAAAAGCAGTAAGAACAACCATAATTGTATAGATCCCATTTTCCTGTTATTTACCAATTAAAAAAAAAAAAAGAATATCAATCAAAGAAAACAAAACATTTCTAGCAAGTTACCAAAAGTCTCTCAAATATGTCAAATATCTGTTTAGGCACTGCAACACATTTCCTATTTCATTGCTCTTATACATCAAGGCAAGCAATGGTTAAAAGAAGAGTTTCTCATGGTTATAAAATACAAGACTCAGGCAAAAAGTCAACAGTCCTGGTCATGCTTCCGGTGCAACAGAACTTTCTCTTTGTTTTGATTTCTCTTTTTTTTTTTCTTCCCTTTTAAACAAAAATAGTCATACTGAAAAAACGAGCCAGAATGGAGGGGAAACAGTTCAAAAGGTGTTTTTAAATACTTTTCCATCTCAGCTGGACAACAATTCATAGCATTACTTGCAGCAACAAGTCTGGGTGAGTACAGACTGCCCTGTGTGCTCCCAGGCACAGTAGGGTGACAAGGAATATCGGTTTTGCTGGTGATGAGCTTTTGTCCTGATGGTATCAGCACTGAAATGTTTACCATTTTTCTTCTAATGTAAGGTAGTTGCCCAAGCTTTGGGCACAGACAAATATCGCCTCCCTAAAGCTTTGTGTAAATAAATGTCTTGGCAGGAGCTCACATTTCTGGATTACCACTGCACATAAATATGACTTCATTTCCTTAAAAGCAAAAAGCAGCTAGATGGGGGTAGGAGCTGGTTTGGTGATTAACTCTCCTTTTCGCCCCTCTCATCCTCCAAAAGTTGGGTATAAACAGAAAAATAATTCAGACACAAGCCAAGCCTGGTGAAGGGGCAAACTTTTCCAAAGGGAAATGGAGATTCAGCACCAAAAGTGGCTCTTTCATGGGAGGGGACAGGTGCTCTTCCAGTTAGCTGAACTCAGCCAGTGTTACTGTCCAACCCATCAAGAGCTATCCTGCATCACCCAAGGTGGCAGAGCCACCCTGCATAGGCTATGGGTATCATTCCTCCCTTCCTTGCAGACAGGCACTTCAGCATCCAGCACGGGTACCAGGTGCTGCTCTGGAGCCGAGTGTCTCCCCACTGTCCAAGTTCCCTGTCCACAGAGAGCAGGTCTGCTATCTGAAAATAGGATCTGGTCCTCAAGCAGGGGTTTCTTCCAAAGCCCTGTGAAATAATGAATGACCTTCAATTTTTTTGGCCCATACTTAGTACAAAAGGCCAACTAGAATGAAATCTTAGGCATAGAAAAGGCCAGTGTTCAGCAAGAGTGAAAGTGTGGGAAGGATGATCTAGTTTTTAGCAAAGTGGACTGACTCCTTTCTCACTCTGATTTTACAGCTGCTTTTGGTAGATGCTCCTAGAGGGTGTCAGCTTTGTAGGTTCATAGAAAAACCATGAAAAAACAAGTGCTGTGATTGTAGGATGTTGGTGTTGAGCAGTTTGGAGAGATTGGCAGAGGAGAACTGTCTCAAGTTCATCAAAAGCAAATGCAGATCCTGCACCTGGGGAAGAAAACCCCCAGGCATCAGCACAGGCTGGAGCTGACCTGCTGGGAAGCAGCTCTGGGGAGAAGAACCTGGGGATCCTGGTGGACACAGAGCTGCTCATGAGCCAGCAGTGCCCTGGGGGTCAAGAAGGCCAATGGGATCCTGGGATGCATCAGGAAGAGCATTGACAGCAGGTTGAGGGAGGTGATCCTGCCCCTTTACTTAGTACTGGTGAAGCCACTTGAGTGTCCAGTTCTGGGCTCCTCAGGACAAGGGTGACATGGAGCTCCTGGAGTGAGTCAAACGGAAGGTGACAAAGATGATGAGAGGACAAGAGCAACTCTCTTGTGAGGAAAGACTGAGGGAGCAGGTCCTGTTCAGCCTGGAGAAGAGATGACAGAGGGGACCTCACAAATGCCTGTCAGTGTCTGCCAGGAGGGTGTTGAGATGATGGCCCAAGCTCTGCTCTCTAGTGCCAAGCAACAGGACAAGAGGCAGAAGTCTCACCTGAACATGAGCAGGAACTTCTTTACTGTGGGATTACCATGCACTGGAACACATTGCCCAGTGGGGTTGTGGAGTCTCCCTCACTGGAGATATTTTAGAACTGTCTGGACATAATTCTGTGCCATGTGCTCAGTGATGGCACTGCTTGAGCAGGGAAATGGGTCCAGATGACGCCCTGTGGGTCCCTTCCAAACTTACCCATTCTGTAAAACCAAAGCCAGCTTCTGAAAGTCAAGGATAGAATTCACAGATCTCTTATAAATCGAGATGAATCCAAGCGGCAACCACTTAAAACCGGTGGACTAGATCTGCAGCGTGACTTGGATACTATCATGTCAACTTTTACCACATGAGGGATCTGCAGTTTAAAATATGCATATTTTAAAGCAGCAAACTGCAGCTAGATTAGGCTGGCCTTAATCACAAAAATGTTCTCTTTAGGGAACGACTGTCACTCAAGAGAGAATTAACAGAGCAGAGCCATTGTTAGCAGGAGAATGGAGGTCAAATGCTTTCCTGGCCCGCCCTTATGGAAGGACTGTGAGGTCAGAAGTGAGCAAGAAGTGTCCTTGCAAGCTCTACCAGGACTTCAGCTGGTTGCAGAGCTACTTTTCCTCTGGATGGGATGGCTCCTCCAAAATACATACTTGGCAGATGGAATACTTGGAGAAGAAGCAAGAGACATTTAGAGAATTGAAAGTCAGACTAGGCACTGTCTTTGCACACTCAGCCAGCAATCTAGAACTGACTTATCTGTTAGGAAAATGCAATTGCTGTCATCAGCAATCATTACACATCTCAATTGCTCCAAACCACCACATAACTGAACATTCCTTTCTCCCTTTCACATCCCAAGTAGCTATAGCAGGTGCACGCCCACCCTGTTTTCCCATAATAATGAGATAATAATGATTCCCACAACAGCAATCCATCTCTTTCCACCAAATCTTCTCCCCAGGATTCTCAGGTGTCCATGAAATACACCTTCAGTGGTGACCTAAGCCTTTTCTACCCTTCTCCATTAAAAATTAAGCAGGATCCAGCCATGTGGTTTGACAGAGACAAAGCCAACGTGCGAGACAAATAGACAGACCTTGCCAACTGCAGAGTAGTCTGGACTGAGGCGTGAGATTCAACAAAGGCAGAGCTTTATTGCCTGCATCTGGATTGTGCAAGGAATAAATTTGACCTGAAGGCCAAATTGATCCCTCTAGATAAAAACTGATAGAAGTAATTAGAGCTGGTACGAACTACTGCAACTGCTGGCATGTCTCTTTGCTTGGTTCTTTGCTGCCCAGTAGTCTAGTTCAATTCATCACTGTATTAAATACTGAAGCTTCTATTCTTAGCAACAGTTTATCCTGCCCAAAACATCATGTTTCAACCCCGTGGCAAACCTGGAAAGAGTCTAGAAATAGGCAACGAAAATGTGAGACATTCTGACACACAAAGGCATGAAAGAAAGGCCAGCACAGTTCAAGGTGAAGACAAATCCCAGGGGACATGGGAGTGCTATACAGACTAGACAATAGCACAGGGAAAGCTGGCAGACTCATGTACCCATGGGGGAAGCAAGAACAATCAAAGTCTTTACTTATACCACAAGCATTTATGTGCAGTCAAAAATAAAATTATCTTCTTCTTCACCAAAACCAAGAGTTAGACACACAGATAATAATTGAGAAATAAGAAATACATGTCAGGAAAAGTAAGTGAGGTTGTAACTTTGAGTACTTTAGACCCTATGAATAATACTTTGATTTGTAAAGAAAATCCCACCTTTATCCTGTCTATAGTACTGTCATCTACAGGATTCCTTGTGTCCATCTCAAAAATTTGTGCTTTGGAGAGGGGATGCTCATCTTCTGGTCATTGGCCTGTCTTGTTTAGGACTTTCTGTACTACACTCCTGTGCCTCATTGGTTAAATGTAGAGGGAAAGTGGGCTCAGAAATCCAATTAAATGAAAGCTGCAATTAGAGCATCTGAAAATTCAGGTGTGTTCTGAACTGGGGACTGATTGAAGCACACTTACCAAAGTACTCAGCAAAGCAAGGATGCCTACTGACTTCTATGGGGTTTGAAATAGTGTTTATACTGCTGTTGTATATATACACCACGGTCCAATTTTCTAGCAAGAGCAGAGGCCAAGGATCCTACTATTATTAAGTAAGTGCACCTATTCAGTTTAATTAATCTTGGATTAAGTACATACCAAGGTTTTCAAAACCTCTTTAGCAATTTAGGGCCAGAGTTCATGAGGAGCCCATCATCCCCTTATAACTGAGTATGAAAGACACTTTGAAGAGATACTTCAAATTTGTAGCAGGATTCAGCAGTTCTATGCTGGTCACCCTGGGACTCCTTGCTCTGCTTAACATGAAGAAGAGCACACAGATGACATCTGTCAAACTCATGTTGCACACACTGCAGAAGTAAAACACAGCTGCTTGAAAAGCTTGGCTTCTACCATAACAGAACCACATCACCTCATGTGCTTCAATTGATTTGCAATTTCTCTTTGGAGAAGGGCTGAGAGGCCCCAGAGCCTTACACTTTATCAATATTATAACGATTAACAGCTGAAATTTAGCTTGCCTGGCATCTTTCAAAACATAAAAGCCACAAATCTCTCTTTTCCACTTCCAACCACTTCAGAACCTGGAAGGCCACGCTTGGGTCTCTGCATCCATGGGCACGTGGGTAGTGGGGGGTGAGTGAGTGACCAATGCCCTCTAGAGGGAATCCATGGCCCAGCATGACTCTGGCTCTGAAGCCAGCAGTTCTGGAGCTGCTGGCCACTCATCACTCAATTGCCAGTTAAAAACCTTACTGACAAAAGTGGAATTCCACGGGGAGAAAAAAAAAAAATCAGAAGTGGATTTGGGTTTTAAAAAATAAAAACCTAGGAAGTGCCATTCATTGGAGGGTATTTGGCAGAGCTGACTCCATGGTGTACGAGTTTCTTGCACAAATACTGTAGTGAATATTAGAAGCAAAAAAGATTAATCAGAAGCTAATCCTCACTTGAGGAGGCCTTTGCAACAAAGGGCTAGTTTAAGAGCACCAACTGCCGTAAGGTCCTTTCCTACCTACCAGCAGAGCATCTTTAAAGAAGCTCGTCCATCACTCAAGGCTCTGTCTGAATTTGAGGGAACATGTTTCAGCTGGTCAGAGATGTGGAAACACCAAAAGACAATAAGATGAAGTAATTTCCATTACCAGTGGACCCTTTCAGTGTGGCCAGGTCCACTTGTAAAAAGGAGAGAGATGCTTTTGGTGTTATCCTTTTGTCTCAATAAAATGTACAGAACGTACTTCCCTCCAGGTATTTCTGAACACTAACTAAAGAGCTCTACCTGATTTGGCCTTTTTGAAAGTATCCGCATAGGGAACTTCCTCTCCAAATGGAACCTTGGTCTAACCTTTCTATATATGACTTTGACATGAGCACAGCTTTCATCAGGGAGCTGTCATTTTGCAGGAAGGACCCAATGGGATGACTATATTTATATCTCAAATATTTTGCAGAGCTGTTACATACAGTACAATCTATTCTTTTCCACTGCATATGTATAAATAGTCTCCTCCTCATCTAGGGGTCAGTTGAGCTGTATCTCAGTGCCACTCAGGACTGGGAAGCTCAGTGAGTACTTCTACCCAACAACTGCTCTAAGTACACAGATCTCTGCTGTCACATATGCTTTAAATCCTTACACCACAGATCTGCCAAGGAACCTCCAAAGCTTCCTTTAAAACCTAAAAAGCACCTACAAAACCTCCTGTACCACATACTGTGGAAACATCTCAAGTTGGACCTGCCACCAAATAAAACTCAAACAAAATAAACCAGCTAAGGGGACAATAGGCAGAGCACTGACTGGCTTCTGTTCCTATTTCAGCCAGTAATTTTGTGGCCAAGTGCATTTTACAGGATGTGGGAAGGCAGAATTCATCCCTGGGCTTCCTAGTTTGGGGCCAGGGCTTGATTCCAGCTTTCCAGTGTCTGCACATATACTTGGCATGACACAGCCTGGGTCCTGCTGCAGCCCAGCTCTCCTGGTGCTTTTGGGTTTGCTGCTGGTTGGTATCTTCCTTCACATTTTATATGTGGCTTCCACACAGGAGCTTTTTTATACAGTGCATGCTTTACTAGCTCCTAAATACCAGTATCCCTGTTGAGCTAGAGTCTCTAGTCCTGCAAGTTGAAAGTTTAATGCACTCAAAAGACCTTTCTTTTACCAGGTAGGACAAAAGTCCTCCTGGCTGGTGAGCATCCCACTCATTCCAGCCCTTTGCTGAGATTGAGAAAAGCTGTACTTAGGACCAGGTCTCTGATGCCAGCTTAAAAGTGGAGGAACCTCTATGGGCTCCTGCAGCATTTATCCTCCTTCTAAATCCTGCACAGTATTTATCTGCTCTCCAATGCTTTGGCAGTCTAGCTTTAAATGCCTCGAGCACTGAAGCTCCTTGAGTTTAGACAGACCAAGAAGCCAGCAATTAGGAAACTCTTTACCAAAGTCCAGCTACATATTGCTTTTGCCTCATTTTTATCATCTGACTACTCTTGTTCCAATTGTTTATCCCTCAAGGATTATTTTCTTAATGCTTTCTTTTTTTCTCCTCAGAGTTGAATTTGTTTTGCCAATGACTACTGAATCCTAGTTTTGTATTTGGGAAGCTTCAAAATAATAAAAAAATCTCATCTATTAATGTTTTACAGATATGGGTAAAACTTCTAATTCTTAATTTTAGTTATTCTTTTACAAAAGTGCAAGAAATTATCTTTCCAAAGCTCTGGCCAAGTCTGCTGGCCAGGTTTATTTATACATGATCCCAAACTTCTGAAGTCGTAATAGTTCCAAGAAAAGAGAAAAAAGGAAAAGAAATGCATTTTATGGGATCTTTCATTGGTTAAGGCCACATCTATTTCTGCTTGATATCCAAAGCCAATTTGAGCTTCCTGATCACCATAATTCCCTGGTTATTAGATTTGTTTATGTAATTTCTAAAAATACAGAGCAACTATTTTTTTTTTATTTTTTACATTAGAACATGAGCTTTTCTTAAAAGACTGGGATGTTAGGGAATGAAGCCACTAGGGGAAAAGGTAGGAAAAAGTTAAGAACATTTATTTCAGCCAGCTTCTAAAACACACTGTGTATTTCCTCTCTGCAGGAATTGGAGGACAGTTTTGGAAAACCGTTGTTTTTCACTCACTTTCATCTCATGGCTGATTTCAGAGACAACTATTCACAGCTCTGTGAAACAACTGAGAATCTGCTATTTGCAATTATTCTTCTCTTGATCTATTAGAATCTGCTGCCTTAGTGTGGAGCAGGCACACTTGTAGTCAAGTGAAGTCATCCCTCTCCAGCTCTCTCAATCACTGACACGGACACCATTGATAGCTCACAGACTACACCACAAAGATCAATTGGTACTAAAATTGCTTTCTTTTTCCACTCCTCTATTTGCTGGACACTACCCCTCACAAACTACCCATCATTATGTTTGGTTTAAATCTAAGCAAACCCATTTCACACACACTCCCCTACCAAAGTACTCTCTATTTAGGAATGTTCACAGCAGTTTCCCTCCTGAGGATATCTTAAGAACTTTGAAAACATAATTCAGCTTCTTCATTCCTGAGGCTGGCAAGCGTTAGACTATGGTTTTCTCAAGATGTGCAAACTGAGGTTCATTGGGTAGTTCAAGGTTATATGACTCCATGGTGGAGGTGAGAAAAAACCCAAGTTTGAGCATAGAGCCTCACTTCTGCTGCCTGTGATCCATAAGGCACTGATGAACAGCCTCATTTTTCTCCCTGTCTCTCTCCCAAGAGAGCTCAGTGAAAAATATCATCCTCTCGTTGCTGGACTTGTCTTTATGACATCTGTAAATACCACAAATTATACCTTTGGAAATACAAGTTAATCCTGTTCCAGAAACATGTCCTTTTCCTGAAGGTTTTGGGCCTGTCAGTGATTCCCTGCTGTGTATTATGTGCGGGTGGGAGGCTTGGCCATGTTACACACAGAACACACCCTTTCCTGAGAAGGAAAGGCACTAAACAGTGTTTTTAGAGTACCTGAACTTGAGTTCCCAACACCCAAGACCTGAATTTGAATGGACTAACCCCAAAGAAACCTCAGTATTGAACTCAGCTATGCTTCCCATAATTTACTGATCTCGGGTCCTCTAGCAGGTCAGACCAGGTGTCCATATAATGGTAACAGGTGTTTCCAAGATGAATTACCTTGCTCTTTAAATACACATCTCCCAGTAAGAAACTACACCACATAACACAACACTAGAATGTAATTAACATCCCAGCAGTGGGTTCTGAATGTGGAACTTACACATAGGGAGAGTAAAAATCTGTCACCAGGTAAAATTCCCATGCTTCAGTTGTCCTTCAGATCACTTTGCTTCCAGCCTTCATTCCCTTCCTCCTATTCCCATCCACCCACTCAGGATTCTCAAAAGCTGTGTGACAGGTGCCCAGAACTGGACTCAGAGAACAGCCTTTTACCACCATAAAACATCTTCTTCTCATCTGGGTAATTTTACCTGTCTTCCACCTAAAGCAATTCCACTACCCAAGTATACATGTACAAGATAAAAAAGGTATTTTTGTATGAAATCTGCAGGGACAGTATTTACAAGGTGGGACATTAACAATCATCAGACAACACTAAAGACCTTTATTTGTTTTCTAGAGAACTACCTTCCAAGTACCAGAAGCAGGTTAGGAAATTATCCAAGTCTGCCAAGCCAGTTTTTAGCATGCTCCCATTTTTCTTGTTCTGCCCTGTTCAGCCTGTCTGCCCCTCCTGGTATGCAGCAGTTTTGAGAGGAAAGTTACTGTGCCCAGAAAGGACTTGGCAGTGCACTAATTTACATTGACAGTGTGTTTTCTTCCTTGGCACCCAGCCACACACAAATCCCCTTTCTGAGTCACTCCCAGTGAGAAAACCAACACCGGCATTCTGCTCTGTTGAAATGGTAAGGCTGAGAGAGCAAACATAAAAGGAGCTGCCCATCAGAAGGGGCTGGGGATGAGCCGATGTTTGAAAGCAGCAGAGGCAAGGGGAGAGAATTCCTTTAAGTGCAGTATAATGGTGATAAGGGGGCAAGAAAAAGAGTAGTGAAAGATGCTGGAAAACTACCACTGGGCAGAATAGATGACGCACACTCCCATCAGAGAATTACAGCAAAGTCAGGCTTCTCAGACTGGACTCTCACTTTCTACTTTTATTTTTATTTTAATTGCCATAACATTTCTTGCAGTTATCAGGGCCAGTTTTGTCCTGTTCTGTACAAATATGGCAGATGCCATCTTGGCAAATACCAGGGTTGAAACAGGGACCAGCAGCGCAATAAAAGCAGGATTCTCTGCAGCATGAGGTGGGAAGCTGGGCCAGCAGCTGGGAGCTATAACAGACCAATATCCTCTGCAGATTGGGCACAGATGTGGACCTATAACCACAGGCCAGGGTGTTACACAAACACATCATGTGGACAAACTGTGCCTCAAAACTGTGCTTACAGCCTAAACTGGCAACAGGCAGACAAAGAACAGGACAAGCAGAAGATTGCAGTGAGGGAGAGAAATGAGTCTCTAACTTTCTTGAGAGTGAGATCAGAACATGGAAGTTAATCTGGATATTACTAGAGAAGAATCAGTCACAAACATGCACATCTTCTAACAGATTCTTTGTTGTATCTGCAGGATCCAGAAATGAAGAGGAACCTCAGGGGGCATTTTCTCAGTGACTTATCTCCCCTCAGGTTGCTTTGTCAGAGTTATTGAAGTGGTTAGTTACTTTACATGGGAATTAAGCAGGTGGAGGAGAGTAAGCCAGAGGCTTGCTTGGCCGAAGGTAACCTGTCTTCTGCCTTGGAAAAAAAAAGTAGAAAAAACGTCAGCAGGGTTCCATTCAAGCCTCTAGTGACGAAGTTCTCTTGGAAACTTTTAGACATAGCTTCTGATACTTGTATCTGAAGATAAAAATATGGCAGAGCATACAAGTCATAGGTCACTGTGTGAAGACATCTAATTTTGACCCAAATACGAATAACAGGAGCATCTAAGGCATGTTTGGGACCATTTACAGAATCACCAGCTGCCAGCTCTCTCCCAGCCTTTTCTCATAGCATAGGCATAAAAAGCAGAGATATAACCATGTAACTGATTATAGTCATTGCACATTTGAAAGTGATCCTATGCTCCAGGGTGCTAAAAGCTAGTTTGAAGAGCAGATTTCTGTTTTTTAACTAGTGCCTGGTCAGAGTGGACTTTAAGACTACAGAGTTATTGCATGAGATAGAGGAAGAACTGCCACAATATTACAACCTTACAAGGTGAAAAGGAAAAGGCAGATGAACTAATCTTTTTCTATAATTGCATAATATTTGTTCTGTAGAACAAACAATACACAATCCATACACCAAGCTTATGCAATCTCCTCAAAAAAAGTCAGGATTTCCACATGATTGAGTATAACTTGGTGGGTTTAGGCAGATACTCCAGTCCACACAACTCTGAGTACCAGTAATCAATGGAATAAACAAAAATATGAGCAGGCATAAAATTACTTCAAAGACCAAGGAATAATACAGGAGACTAAACCTTTATTATGTGGCAGCCACCGTGAAATGGGATGCATAAATAAAACCAAGTGAAAATGGAAATTGCATACAAGGCAAAAATCCTACATCCTACATGCATCTCCCATCTCACACTGGGTATTGGTGATACAACCACAATATCTCTGGCGGCCTCGTTGTGTCTCCTGTCAGTGTTTCATGACAAGGGCATCTCCCCTTGTGCCCACTCTTGCTTGTGTTGAGAGGCTTCTGTACAGAACCAGTGTAGCACCCACTCACACAGGATCTCACAACCAGTTTGTTAAGAGTTGCATCCACAGAATCCTTTAGAAGGAAAAAGCCAATACTAACCAAATCAGGATTAACCAAAGCTATATAAACAGTGTGAGAGGGAAGCATACTTCTGATGTACAGTATGAGGCTTCACAGCACTTCAAGCTATAGTAAGAGCCTTCTACACTCAAGCTGCGAGAGTCATCAGTTGCTCATAGAAGCAGTCAGGATGTAAAAAGATGGAATTATATCTAAATCTTATAGCTGAGGACTCTCACAAGTATGGACATTTTCTTGGCTTCCCTCCTTGTCCCAGAACACACAGACCAACTTGACCACTCTATGATTGCTCTGGGATAAAACCTTTACTTCTTCCAAAATATGACTTCAGACTTCAGAGATGTACACACACACGTGTAGAGCTCTTCAGGAATGCCTACACCTATGTGCACAGAAACACCACCAGAGTCACAGCAGTGCTTCTGCAAAGCCCAACTATGGGCTGAGGTACATGGGAGGCTAAAGTGAATCAGCACAGACGTGATTTTATTTTCACCACCTGAGGATCTCATGTTAAATGTCTCTTTATGCTCATTTAAAACAAGCTGAGGAGACAAGTCACAGCTCCCAGGAAAAAGCACATGCTTGTTTAAAGACAGAGCAAACTGCTCCTTGTTCTAACAGCAGAACCAGGTGCTGCACTGATATCACTACCCTTGAACTTACCCATCTCTGAGTCATCTCTGAGATGGTTGAAGCTGACAGGTTGTTTAAAATTATTGCCCATGGATTATATTCAGAGGGAGCTTTGAAATATTTTCTAATTATTTTTTATTCCACTCCAGCAAACACTGTTAATCAAGAGCCATTTCCAAAACATGCTGTATTGTAGCAGTACTCCTCTCCGCAGGAGAGGCACCAATTGGGTTGGACACCTTCCACCTCCAGCTGCCAGATGACCAAGATGTTCTTATTCTTAGAATATCGTGTTCTTTATGGGCAGGTAATTTACATTTTTTCTTTACTTATGCAAAATGCAAAGGGGAATGCTTGGCTGTGGGGAAATCAAGCTACCTGTCTGGATTTGCATTTTGATGACCATTCACAACCAGCAATATAGGTAAGACTTTTCTTCACTTATTCCTTGTTTCATTTCCCAGGGTGTTATTTCTTCATGTTGCACATAAAGACCTGGCTTGTGCTCTTCCTGTGTGGGTGTGACAACATGCAACACCCAACCCCTTCCTGTGAGTGTAGTAGGATAAAATTGGAAGGAATTTTGCAGCTACAAAACCTTGTGATCCAATGCTAAGTCTTGCAATGGTTTTTGGACTTGGCTAGTTCTGTGTCATACATAGCAGTTTGTTTGCAGAGACTTCACACTACTCCTGATTTTCCTCTACTTTGCATTCCTTTTTTTTTTTACATCCAAAGCTCAGTATGGGAAAATGTGAATACAACACAGAGCAAACCTTGGTGCTTCAAACACAGAGTTACCTGAAAGTACCACAGCAAGTGCAAAAATCAGAACAGATTCTAAAGAGGAATTTAAAAAAAACAAACAAAACAAAACCACAAAGAAAAAAATTCAGACTTGTCTAGCAAGTGACCCTTTTCACTGTGGAAGACTTCACAGATTCAGAATCCTTTTCACAATCCCCTTAATTTAGAATTGGAAAAACATGAAGTTACCCATGTTTGAAGTTTCATCCTGCAAAATTTTGGGAAATTTTTGAAAGGAGCTTCACCATACATTAGTACTTTACATTAGAATTGTTATCAATGTGTAGAGTCTGTATATAAATAGATAGATAAAAAGTACTCAATAAAATAATTTCAATTAAAATGGCACAAGAGTAATTTACTCCAGGATGCTCTAAAAATTAATCATTTTTAAAGTAGTTTATTTTCAGAGTCCAAGCTTATTTTACTAAAATAAAATCTTTAATATTTTCTCAGGAGCTTTGAAAATTTATATTAAGAATTTGAAAAGCACTTAAAAAAATGTAGTAATACTTCTACTAGTTAACTAATTTATCAAGCTGCAGCACTGAATCAATTGAAAACAGGTCCAAGACACTAAATGTGTTCTTCAGTCTGGATTTTCTCTCAGCTTGTTTCCATCCATGGTTAGGCATATTTTCCTGATCACCATGGTAGGTAAAGAAGTCCCCAGTTCACCAAAATAACCCAACCCAAACAAAAAGACCCACAGCAAACAAACAATAAACCCCAAATCACATCTTGATCCTGAACTGTTCCTATCGGGAGTGTTCATTCAATTTTACAACCACATTTATTGATTTAAAAAGTGTTTTTACACTGGCTCTCCTCCCAGGCATGTTTAAACAAGCAGCAGCACACGGTGCCAGCACACAACAGAAACGTGTTCTATAGACAAGTAAACAAAATATCCAATGGCTTTAGCTGCCCACACCACGAAGGGATTTTGGGCAAGTCACTTTGAATTATGTTTCAGTCTCTGGACACAAAGCAGAGTTGGTTTAGAGTTCTTTGGCTGTGTTTTTGGCTGTGTTTTTTTATTGCTTTGGTTTTTAAACCACTGGCTGGCCCACACCCCCCAAAGATGTGGGCTATTCATTCTGTTCCAGTTTAAAGGCTCAAACTGGACTCGATTTCAGTAAGAAGTGCATGGTCTGCAATGTGGTTATAATTTAGTCACAGCAAGCCATCTCTGCCATGCACTGCTTGAGTGCCCTGTGCCTGCAGGTGGGACCAGCCACCAGCACACCCAGCCTACACAGACTGGTTTTGATGGGCCCTGGTTAAATGCTCCGTGGCTGAGCAGCCGTGTCACGGCACAGGAGGAGGGAACTGCAGCCCTCTGGATGTCAGTTGGTCCTGTCCCACTGCAGCCAGGTTAAAAAAAGAAAACTCAGAAAAGAAAAAGGCATCTTTTCCTGAGAGCCAAGGTTAGTCCTCATCATAAATCTGTTGGCAGTGGCATGGAGTGACACCCCAGCTCCTCCCGTTCGGAGCTGGAGCCAGCCCGCAGGAAGTGGCCACCTCTGTGGCAGGCCTGGCAGCTGCTCCCCCTGCCATGGCTATCTATCCCCAGGACACTGCAGTAGTAATTTTCCTGTTGTGCAGGCAAGAGGGAGGAGAGTGACCCACACGTGGCTCCAACAGAGATCACAGCCTCGTCAGCAAGAGCTGAAAATACTGGCAAGCTGGCACCGGTTCAGAGCTATGGCCTCCCCCCTTGCCCTTTCCTCCACAAACACTCTCCCTGAGTCATGGGTCAGCATAAGGGGCTCCCCTGGATCCATCTATAAACTCTTCCCATAAGACCAGCACATCTTGTCCCGGGACCAGCTATTTCCCCCATCACTAGCATTTCTCCTTGCTTTTGTTCATGATAGAATGATCTTTTCAAAATTCCTGTTCTTGAAAACTGGATTTCAGTTCTTGAGATGATTCTGCCAGAGTCCACCAGCATCCCAGAGGGCACTAAGTACAGCAGCCAGCGTGAGTTGCCTGCAAGGAACATGACTGTGGCTCTCTCAGCAGTACCCAGGAGACTGCATCTACCCACCAGCCCAGCTGGTGAACTGGCCCTGCCTTACCACAGCCATGATTCTGGGTTCCCCAAGTCTGGAAGTCTCAGCAGCTGCTGCTGAATTAACTCTAGAATAGGCATTTCAATCTCAGCTCCGTGGTGGAACACACTGGCAAGGATGAAGGTATGAAATCCTGGATGTAGTCCTCCAGCACAGCTACTGGCAGCACCACAACAGGACCTTCACTCCCAGTCCTTTCAATCATATTTACTGTTTTGATATCAACTTGCACCAAGAGCCAGGATGCATCTGACAGCATTTTGTCAGTGACAGACAGCTAGTCTTCTCTTGTCCCCATTTGTGAAAAACTATTCTTTACATGAGGCAAACCACCACAACCTAATCATTTAGAGCCTAAGTGTCACATTAGATGGGAGCATTAGGATCTTCTGCTGTGTAAGATTTTGGCACCTCCTCACTTTTATGATTCAGAACTGTTGACATGATAAAATAAAACCCCAAACTGAGGTTTGAAATGTTTATTATGGTGAGGAAGAGAATTGTATGGTGTGGGAAATTTCCAACACAAATAATTGCGACCATTATTTTGAGGCATGACCACACTGTTCCATATTTGCAGTCTGGGTGTGGGTAGATTTTGTTTCACGGCAGCACATCCATCAAACCCCACTGCTGTGTGCACAGCGTGGCACTGAGGGGACTCATGTTAAGTGGGCTGGGTTTGGAACCCTATGACAGGTCACAACTGTCAATGGAACAAACATGATAGAGGAAAAAGTAATAGAGTACCATGACAGAGCATTTAAAGAGCTGGGCAATCATTAAAGGAGGACAGAGATGATTGAAAAATAAGAAGTCGCTGAAGGACAGTGTTTCAAAGAGCTTTCCCTGCACCCCCTCAAGAACCAAAACATATTACGATCATTTTAAAAGGAATACTACTACTAATACTCATGCTATGGTCAAAACCAAGCATATATTGCCTCCTTCCTAAGGTGTTTGCACTTCATCACTGAGATGACACTTTTCAGAAGAACTGATTTTTATTGTAGAGCTATTCTAACGCAGAGAGTTTTGTAGATTAATATTTGCTGCACCTAGGAGTTTATTACTGTAGGGTTGCTCATAAGTACCTAATCCTAAAATAAAGACAAAGGGGATTGTACTGTTGATTAGAGTTAAAAATATTATTAGAGCTTGGAAGTTCAAAATAAATCACTTTAAGAGTGGTTTGCATAGCAGCTTCAGGTAGGTACAGTTATTTCAGTGTGGCACTTTTATTCCAGCCAACAAATAGGAAAACAAGGTATTTGAGGCCAAATGAACCTTCTACATGTCTCCAAAGGTAAGCAATGAACTGACATGAAATGCCAATTTTGATGTCTTTTGTAAATAGTCCCATTAAACCTGAGCAAGTTTTGTACTTTTAGGCAGATGGGAGCAAGAGCTTATAAACTTGGGAGAGGGGTTTAAATGGGACTGCTCTCAGTAGCAGAGTTGCACAGTATTCAAGTTTCGAGTCTTACAAAAAAAACTTTTACTGAAGTGTTTCACTTACACCTCACAGTGACCACAGCTGGGCAAATAGCCAAGTCTTCAGTCCAGCATAAAACCGAGAAATCAAGGAAATGCCATTTGCATTGACTCAAAACATGTTATTAAAAAGTATCAATTGTTTAATGGCTTTTAAAAGTGAAAAATATCTCCAGCTCCTCCAAAAGTTCTCTCATCAAGTTAATTAACCATATTGGAAGCTCGCTGGATTTATTTTTTTTAGGGAGGGATTTGGTGGAGATGGGAATAGATAACAGAGAGGAAAGTCTGTTTGTTCTTAATTCTAAATTCGGACCAATGCATCACTGAATTTCAAAATTATCAAGATGTTTCAACATTTCTGTAATATTGCATTCTGAAAACACCGAAGCAGGGCATTTCACTTCTTAAAATAATAGCTCCTTTCAGCAGAAACAATTTGGAAACAACAACTTGAAAACTTCAGACAAAAGGAATGGAAGAGTTGAACAGAGACTTTCATGTTCCCTGGAAGGCTACCTGTCCCCTTGCAATCCCAAAACTCCCACAAACCAACCAATCAACCCCCATTAAACAAAACCAAACCTAAGCATATGACTACACATATGAAATAGCACATAAGTGGTACAAATTTAAAGCCTAAGGATTTCTAGAATAAAGCTATATGTGAATCCAATTAATTACATTAAAATCCAAGCATCTCACAGTATAGACATTCCCAGATAATTGTTGCATCCACGGCATCATTTGGGAAAATAAGTACCATCCCAATGAAAGACAAAGCAGTATGGTCTCATCCCCTGAGTTTCATGCAAATAAAAAAAGGAAACTAATATCTTTCACACACAGTCCTTTGAAAGCCTCTGTTTGAGGTGTTATGAAACAATCACATTCTGCATGCTACAAATACTCCCAAGTTTTTGTCATCCATCATCTTTCCTCTTATAATATTGCAATGACAAAACCAACAACTTCCCAACCTCCCAGCTCTGCAGTTTTCTATAGTAGAAATGCCTGGATCAAAGGTTTAAACAGACCATATGCATCATCTTCTCCATCCAGTTATCAGAACATTTTTAATTTAATTAGTTGTCCATATTGCTTCTTCCTGCTCACAGGTCCTGGAAGCTCCCTGCGCAGGTTAAGTGTGTAGCTGTACTAAACCTGCATTGCACTGCTCTCTGCAGGGGAAGGAATGCTTCCAAGCTAAGGACATGGTGGAAATGGATGAGTTATATAGCCTCTGGGGAGTCTCCTCCTTTTACCACCACACACCTTGAACAAACTACCCTGAGCATTTAAAGTTTGTAAAGCAAACCTCTGCTTTAACCCTATAACGGGGCCCACCACTCCACTGCTCCCCAAAATAAAAGCAAGTGGTCCCTCCAGTGTCTGGACACCTAAACGTTACACTTTTCTCCAGGAATTTTATGCATTTCACTCACCAGAAAACAGATACAGAAGATATCAACCAAGCCACCTGCCCATATCTCATAGTCCAGCAAACGTGACACTCGCAGAGCAGCTGCATGGAAGCCTGAGCACTCCTTTCTACAGAAATAACTACGGCAAAGGAAGCAACTCTAACCTTCTGCCAGGCTATCCTGCCAGCACACCTCAACTTTAACCTTCAAGGTTTCCCCCATCCCTGGTCATTCTGCTGAGGCTGCCAAAAAGGGTGCAATTAGTGTCATTTGTGATGGCAGGATCTGCAGGGCTGATATACGACCCTTTGGAAACTGGACTGTACAAACATTTCTATTTCCCCAGGCCATTAAACAGCTGTCAGAGTGCTGTTCCTCCTACCCCATCCCATGCAAATTCTGAGTTGGTGACAAAACATGGAAGTCTCTAGGTACTCGCAGTCGTCCAGGCGTCTAGAACAAGGAACTAATCCATGGGCTGCCCGTGCAATGGCCAAAATGATTTTGCAGCCAAAGATAAACACACCTCTCCAGTTTCCAGCCAGCTATAGCTTCTAAGGCAGGCAGTCTTCTCTCTTGTTTTGTACAGGGAAGGAACTGGTTGTTCTTCAGGAAAGATGTCAGGCCCAGCTGCTACCACCTACCAAAAACAGATCAGTCACCTTCAATTCTGACAGGAATATTTCTATCAATAGCATGCTTAAATGGCTTTCAATGCCTTGAATCTCAGCCTGGCATGGGAAATTCATTCAGGCTAGGTGATAGCATCATTTTAATGTTGATATGCACAAACATAAAGAAAAATAGATCTGCATTTACTTGGCAGTGATAAAATGCCTTTTAGATCACAGGTTTCAGCAGCAATTTTTTTCCGCAGAAAAATTCAAGTAGGAAGTGGAGGACTGAAAGCACAACGTCTTAAGCAAGAAATTATCTTAATCTCTTTTTTTTTTCATTAATTTGTTTACACTCAGCCCTTTTCCCTCTTCTCATATCCATATATTTTTTACTTCCTCCCCTTCCTTCCGTACCTAGCCTTTACTATACATGCATATGATATGTTTGTATTAAAGAGGACTATGATACTTTATCTGTATGTTGGATGGTAAGAGCCACTCTCAGAGCACACATTAAGACTGAAATTTGTAAAAAAACCCAAAAAAAACAATTAAAAGAATTGCCTCATAGCCTGTCTCTTCAAACTACTTCTAATTATGCCCTATTCTCTTTACTACTCCTCTCTTGTCTGCTATACACAACAGATATTCCCCATGTGGGTTGATACTGCAATAGCTGAGAGAGATGGGAGATGAAAGCCTGATACCTGTTTTTTATTTATGTCCTGTAAAACACAACATGTGGAGTTACACAAGAGGCCCTGTAAACAAGGTGAGGACCAGTTGCTTTATACATCATGGAAAATTTCCATGTCTTGGAAAAGACAGGTTAGCTTGGAAGGAAGTCAGCCCTCAAGGTCTTTCTCCCTCTTTAGGGCTCATCAGAAACACCAGCTAACCCAGAAAGCGCTGCCCAGGAGTCAAGAGAGCCAAACAAACAGATCAGTGTAAGGCACAGCCCCAGCTGCAGTGATGTTTTCCATTTCTCGCCTGGCCCGGCACCTGGAGGTGGGTTGTGTTGTCAGACCACTGTTTCCTCAGCTGCCAGGCTTAGCAGTCTGGAGATTTCTGCTAGAGAAGCACAGCTGGGACTGGCAAGGAGCACTTGTCCCAGGGTTAATACATGGCCATGTGGCTCCCCTGATAGACTCGGGAAGCCAAGGAGAGAAAACCTGAGAACTGTTCCAGAATTAGATCATATGGCCGTGAGCCATCTTCCCAGCACTGAGCACCCAGAGAACTGGGGGAGAGTCTCAGATATGAGTTTCACACTGGTGGGCAGGTCCAGCACCAGCAAGGGTGAAGAGGAAAGTTCATTTGCACCTCTGCTCCCCTTTCTGGCTTGCCTCTTGCACCATCTGAGTCTATTTTTTCTGCTTTGTTTTCCCTCCTGTACCCAGCAGTGCTCTGACTTTCCTCCCCTCCCAGCTCCCCATATGCAGTTCAGCTCCAAGCTGTCACTCAAAAGGTTGACATTTCTGAAAAATGTCCAGATACTTCAGCTATTTCTATTCTGCCTGGCATAAGGTGAAAATCTGAGTCAGCTGGCTGTGCTCTGTCAGGTTTTTTGCAGCCAGCATCCTGCCTCTCAAAAACACCCACCTAATTTTGGAAACACCAGTCGTAATTTTGGTGCCCCTGATGAGAAGCAGAGAAACACACTCAGCTTACTCCCATCTGCAGAAAAGGATCCAGAGAAAGGAAGATGCCTTAATATGAAAAAAAATACTAGCTCCTGCTCACTTGCAAACATTTTATGTAGTTTTTATTGGAGGAAGACAGAAGCTGCTTGCCAAACACATTGTCTGGGCATAATTATTCCTCTCTCCTCCTCCCTCTGCTGAGCTAACCTCCCTCTGAATCAGGCCATAAGGAAGGAATATAGCCAGACAGGACTTCTACACATATTGGCTAAACATACTGGAAGTGTAAGCTGTCAGGCAGCGCTGTAGGAGCAGAAATGTGTTACTGAATAATATGGGAATATTAATAAGCAAGAGATGGATTTTAACATCCGCCACAAAGCATCCTTCAGAACCACAAAAAGAACAGAAAAGGAAGAAGAGAAGAAAACAAACTAATGTGTTGTTCAGGGCAGTACTCAGTCCTTCTGGAGGGGACAAATTTACCCTGGCCAAAAGCTTCATCATGACAGTGGCCAAAAGCTTCATCATGACATTTGAAGTGACTAGTAAGTCTGAGACTTGAAAAATTAGTTTAACTTTGCTTCTAGTGTCATCAAGAGTAAACTACAAATTGGTTTCAGTGAAATAAACAAAAAAAACCAAAAACAAACACCTTTGAAAACTCAATTTTATATTCCAGCTCCAAAAGCAATAAAAAACCCACCCCAATCCCAAACCTCAGCTCATCCTATTTCTATGCCACAGGATTAGCTCTACCTTTGTCATGCCTTGTCAGCATTTCTCCAACTGCCCTTAGAATTTTGCAGTTCTGAAGGTTCTGTATACTTCTAAACCTTCTATCCCAGGACTCCACTGCCTTAAAATCCTATCAAAACCCACTTCTTCAGCAGTATAAATCCATTCCTCCTTTACAGTTTGCCACAAAACACAGTTTGGCCCCTTTCTTTTTGCTGGGAATTCAATAGGAATACTTTTTTAATATCTGAAAGCTGCAAAGGCTGGGATCACTTATCACTAAAACAATATGAACCAATACTACAGTCTCACATTCATATCACCTAGAAAGCAGCAACAAATTCAAAGCTGGAGAGTGAAACACAACACCTTTACTGCTTGTAGATAAAACTGCCGTAGGGTGCAATAGCAATAAACAACTTTTAGAGTCCTCACCATGACCACCACCAACACCTTAGTTTCTAGGCAGTTTGTCTTTTTTTACTAACTATTAACAAATAGTCAGCTACCAGCCATGTCATAGCTTTAATAATGATTAAAAACCTAAGTAAATTCTCCACAACACAGTCACTCTCCTCATTTAGTGGTGTGTCTGATGTCAAGCCAAGCCTCCAAATTAAGAACTCTTAGCCTTGAGAGAAGAAATAGAAGCAGGGCCTCTTGGAGCTGCACCTCATCAGGTTAGTGAGGCTGCCAAGGTGCCTCTCTCCTGATCTGGTTAGGTGTGCCCTGGCCTTTCCTCACAAATTCTGTGAGGACTCTTCATCCCCAGCTAACTATTGTGAGGGGTTTTGTGGTTTACAACTACAGTTGAAACCAGAAGGAGCCTGTGTACTATTTCCAGCTTGGCTGAGGAATTCCTGGTGAAAAATTATATTTCTTACCTTGGAAACCCTGACTTTAAATCTGAATCAGTTGTGAACTCTAATTCAGAATTAAATTGTGGTTCTTTGTCTTTTTCTAATTAGTAATATCATCTGTCTGTTACTGGCATATCAAACAGATGTTGTCTGTCATCAAAAATGGCTCCTGCCTTGTAGTTTCATTAAGGTAGGCAAGAGAGCCTGCCATGTATTAGCAAGGGAAAAATCAGGAAGAAATTCAGGCCTATGGTCTAAGCACAGTGCTGGAGATGAGGCTCTGCAGTGGTCTTCACTGAACTTAAAGTATCATTTTGATATCACTGAGAAAATCAGTTAATGTCCCTGAATTTTCTCTTCTGGAATGTCATCTCCATTTTGAATATAAAGCCACTGTCCCCAGTTATCCATCTCTGCAGGGGGGACCATGTTTGCACAATGATTTGTAAACCTATGTTTTTAAGAATTATTGGCTGGCACCCTAGTCAGAAGCCATAAGTCGTTCTACGCCCTCCAACTAAGAAATTGGGTTCTATTGACATCCCTGGGAATGTTCTCTCTGGCTTGAAGCTGTTCTTATTTAGGTATCATAAGTGTGTCCTGTAGTCTGTATTGTTTTGTCACCAGCACCATTGCTATAGCTCTATAAATCTGCAGACACTCCGCAGCAGGAGTGTAGTGCCAAAAAAAATGCAGAGTTCTCTGCTCTGCTTTCAGTTTGGGAACACATATTGGAGCAATACAGCTAGACAGATATGGTCTGATCACCTGATAAAACCTGGTAACTGGAGAGGGATTTCTGCATATCTCTCAACTGAAATGATTATTTTCTGCTCAAATGTTACAGCAAATGAATGAAAAATAAACAGGAGATGTTGCATATTAGTTCTTCTAGGACCTATATCCAAAGAGGTATAGTTGGCAGTCACTGGAGGTGTCTGTATCTTCTCAGTCTTCCTTTCCTCCCCTGCCAAATCAGCTACCAGGCTTGCTTTCCTTTGTTGCATGGAGAGGGTAGCAGCGTGCTGGGGGACTGCTTACTGCAGGAAAAACAGCCCCTTCACAGAGCAGAACAAAGAGAACATCAATCCAAGCTGATGGGGCCAAAGGGACTTCGCAATGCTGCAAAACCCACCTTCCCATCTGTGTAACAGCTGCAGGAGAGAGCTGGGAACCCCAAGGATGCTGTCTCTTGGCACTCTCCCAGGTTCTCAGCTGGCTGCTCTGCTCCTGCTTGGTGTGAATGAGAGAAATTCTGGCTTCAGATGCTATTCTGCCTCTTTCCAAAACCCCGCAGTCTGTCAGGAAGGGAGGTGCTTTAGCACGGGGAACTCAAATTTATTCACCACTGTTGCAGAGCTGCACTACTGTGACAGCAATACCTACAATAGCTCTGCAGCAATAATTAGCATTATGCCAAAAGCCATAACATGGCCTCTCCTGGGTCTGTCTGCTCCACTAACCACTGCTCCCAACCACATGCAGTTGCATCCCCATCATACCACCTGCTGCAGGCCAAGTGAGTAAGTTTGTGCCATTCCATCTTCTCTGGCACAGCCTCTTCCAGGCAGGACAGCATTCCTCCCAGGTCAGGTACTAATGGATAGTGCCAGTCCTGTCCATGGAGCTCCCACCTGCCTGAGAAGATGGAAGGGGAAGAGGGTGGAGAGTTGCCAGAGCTGTACTGACACCAACCCCGTGTGTCATATGGGGATTTTGGCCATGGGATTTTGCCCTTTGGCTGGCTCTTAAACGGCTGCTCAGCAGGAGTGGGCTACTGTCTGGCCTTGCAGCTCACAGCACAGGAGGGGAGCTGAAGAGAGCGGCTGTTCCACTGCTGAGATGGGGACAGTGGGTTGTTATTATTTATGTTGTGGTGCTGCCTAATATGTTCTGGGTGCATTCCAAAGGCAGAGAGAATCATGGGCCCTGCCCTGGAGAGCCATATATAATTGAAAGAGCAGTCAGAGCATTATCCAAGCTGCGGGCTCTCCGAACAAGCTATTCCTCCCATTCAGAGGATTGTTTGAGGCTGAAGGGAGTGCTGGGGATCATGCAGACCACCCCAACTACTGTAATGGAATGGGATTTATTTAATCTTCCCAGAGCAATGGCTGGAAGCTTAGAAGAGATTCCACAGTGTCCCCTGATAGTTTGTTCCAATTGCTGTAACTCTTCTTGGAATGATGAGGTTTTTTCCTAATATTTATACTAAATGTTCCCTGCTGCAGCCTCAAGCCATAACAGCATTTTCTGTCATTTTACTAATGAGAGTATTTGATGTGTTCTCTTCTTTAGAACATCCCTTAATATATCTGAGCACAGCCAGCCTGTCTCCTCCATGTTATGAACTATGCCAGGGATCCCATCATTTCCTCAGAGGCCACAGCACTTTCATGGGTCAGTGCACAGCTCCAGTCAGCTTGCCTGTCTTCATCTCAGCTGGTACAAATGAACACTAAACACAGAATCTTTCCCTGTCCTTCTTAATAAGTACCACATGGTCAATGCTCTCCATGCCTCCAGCATTCAGGCCCTCTGAACTCTTTGCACACCATCGTTAGGAGCCTTCACAACCACTGACACACTGAGGGACTCCCGAGTTGTAATTGGGGTCTTTCATTACTGATGCAGAGAGATAACTGCGGTCCACAAGGCAGCCCAGAAAAACAGTGGTGAATCTCAGACTGCATCTAGAAGAGCTGTGGGTGGACCTTCCTGCCATACTACCTCCATTCTGCTGCACACATTTCTCTGCACAAGGATGAAGAAACACACTGTGGTGTCCTGTTCACACAGACCTGGAAAATCAAACACTTAGACAAATAAACTCAGAAGCAGATTCATGAGATTATTCATGAAGTGGGGAAATACATTTTCTCTCCATTTCTCCTAGTACCTCATAGATAACAGGCAAAAGCATACATGTTGTGGTCTCAGCAGTGGAAAGCAAATTAATTATTTATTGTGAGTCTTCCTGGGTAAAGCCTTTATAACTATTTTCTAATCTCCGGCACCCTAGTGAAGCCCCTAGAAAGAAGCTCAATTTCTGGGAGCATCGTGCAACTATGCAAGACCTTTCACTGATGTTGAAGCACCCAGAATCCTAATCTCCTCTGAGAATATTGGTCATCATTAACAAATAACTGGTTAAAGTGTGCTCTCTGGGTCTTCTGCTCTGGATGCAGCTACCTATCTGGGATTTTACCAAGAGTAATGAACAGCAAAGACTAGATGGATGAAACCAAGGCTGCACTTGTGGGCTATTTATCTTGATAGACATAAACCAATAAGAAAAGAAAAGCAAACAAACAAAAAAAGAAAGAAAAACAAAGGAAAAACAGTAGAATCTAAGACATAGATCTGTAAAGAAAGATGTTTTGCAAAGTTTCTTATGAGGTTTCAGGGGCTTTCCTTAATCCTGACTCAGAGAATTAATATATTCCTGATTCTAGGAGGACAGAATTATGTTGCATAATGTTATTCTCTTTGAATTTTGTCTCTGAAATGCATACATGGACTCCATTGTTGTCCTGGCCTTGCCACAGAGCTCAGTATTGATACCAAAAAGTATTTGCTTTTGTTAGTTTTACCTGGCCTCTCTTGGGGTTCTGAATCATGTCCTAGGGAAGCTTATAGTCAACCAGGAATAATCAGTGACTTTAAATGACCATTAGGCTTAAGTATTTAGGAAGAGCAGTCAATTAATAAACAAGATCTAGAAGATATTCCCTTGTTTTATTTCCAGGGTCTGCTTTGAAATTCCCCATGCATGAAGGGCTTGCAGAGTAGCCTAATGATTAGAGAAGCGTAATTCAAACCTAATGATTAGAGAAGCATAATATCACAAAGCCTGGTATTTCTTCATAGCTCAGTACCAATCAGTCCATGTAAATATTGTATATTGCACTTGGCTGAACACCCGAGGTGAGTCCCGCTCTTGCTGTGAAGATTCATACATTACAGAACTGCTGGGAGCCTTCTGCCAGCTGTTGTGCACATCACCATTTGCAAAACTAGGTGTTTACATCGTGCAATGCTTCACAAAGAAAACTAGACCTCAGCACACAATCGCAAACCACTGGCCTAACCTGGAGGAGACTGGGAGCCTTTAAAGGGAGACAGCAAACTCCTTTGTGACCAACCACAAAGGTAACCATGGCCATCATGATGGCATGATGATCAAAGGACAAGTGGAGGAGACAGCTGTGGGCACTCATAGAATATCCACTCTGAGGACAGGGAAATGAGGAGCTGCAATGCTCTTGGAGCCTTGCAGGGACCATATGTGCTGTGACATGGCAGGGTTCCCGAAATGCCAAGGAAAATCAGACAGGCTGTGCAGTCAGCACAGCCAGCAGAGCCAGTGCAAGCCTTCCACTTTAGAAGAGGAAAGGATGCTGGAGTTTGGGCAGCCCCAGGGCCAAGAGCTTGCAGCTGCCTCACTGGTTTTGCTCTGGGTTAAGGCTGACAACTGCAAAAACATTCCATGACCTTGCTGTTCTTTGCAGGGTTTGTCACTCAAAGACAGCATTTGGCTGGACTCAGAGGCACTCACAGATTCACTGTTTCAAACATGGGGAGAAAAATGAAAAGCCACAGCTAGAACAGCTGCTTCCTTCATCCTCCCTGACCCTTGGGGTGGAGACCAAAGCAAGTTGTTTCCCCTGTTCTCACTGGCTCAGAGGACAGCCCTCATACCTGCTATTAAATCTTAGCAGGGAGGAGCTCCTGAGGGACCTCAGGTGAAGTTGGTGGAAATCCAAAAAAAATCTTAAAGGTGAGGTTTCAGCAACAGTTTCTATGCTGTACTAGAATGAAATGAGATGTGTAAATCTTCCCTGGAAAATTAGTCATTATTTTCTGAGAATACACCCCATCCCAGGTGAGTGCCTTCATAGCTGGGCAGAGCCCCAAGGAGTCAGAGCTGTTCCAAATCCAGTTGTAGCATCATTCTTTCACTTTCCTGCAAGGAAGATGTCTCAGGGATTCAAAGCAAAGGGGAGTGCCACCCCTCTGTGGTGCTGGGGGCTCTTCTCCCCTTCCCTCCAGCCTGCAAATGAGAAAGTTTCCCTAACAGTGTGTTAGCTGAAACTCCCCGAGGAGAGCTGGTGGAGAACATTGACAAACACTTAATTTGTGACAGGGAAGAGATGGAAAATGAGCACTGAGATGTTCTGATGGGAGCATATTCAAAAAGAACATTGGGTATCTCCGGTATCTTCAGATCAAACAAGAAAGGGAGGTTTAACTGCTTCCTTAGGTGATCCCTCACTAATGGCACTGGTTCAGAAGTGAGCCTTCAGTTCACTAAAATTGTTATTCAGCTGCTTAGATCCTGAGTGGGTTATTTGAGAGCATGAAAGCAAGTTGAAATAGGATGGGAATGAAACCCAGATTCCCTGTGTCCCAGGGTTCTATTTATCAGATTGTCATTCCTTGCAGACACAGTGCGTGTGACTCATATCTGCAGTGTCAGAAGTGAACCAACACACCCCAGAAAATGAAAGAATGTTTCCAGAACTACCGTGACCTAAAGTTCCTCAGGATTTCAGCCTCCCTAGGAGGGAAGGCAAGGCAAGGACAGACAATATGGACAACTGTGCAGGAACATTCCTCATTCATCACAGAGAATCCTTGCATAAAATGATCAAATGTCTCAGAAACAGATGATTTACTTCTGAATAGTCACTCCAGAACTGGACATTTCTGCCAGAAGCCTGAGAACTTCCCTAATTCCTGGGCCAAACAGATATTTTCAGCAGAATATAAGAATACTATTGACTAATTCATGCCCTTCCATTTCTGTGCTGAAGTTGATCTTCAACTTAAATAGGGTTTAATAGCCTGGTTCTGTGTGCCAGAACAACTGTATCGCATCTTTGCATCATCTTCTTAGGCAGCCGACTACTTACATTCAATCTTTTTTAACATTACCATCTCTCACCTTCCCTCTAGCCTGCTCCCTTCCCATTTTTTTTTCCGCTTTTATGGTAATCCCAAATTTCTTAAGCTCTGTTAAAAAATCCCCATCATGACCTTATACCTTTATTGTTTCACTGAAGTTTAGACAGATGTGATTTATTACATCTCCTTTGTCCAGATCAGTCATTAAAGAAAACCATGAAGTTAGTCAGACATGACTTATCCTTTATCAACCCTTGTAGTTTATCTCATTTTTCCATTTCTTTCTTGCATTTAATTATAGTTTCTTTCAATAATTGTTCTGATAGCCATGTATGTTACAGCAGTCAGAGTATCACTTTATAATTTTCCAGGTGGCTTCCTCCCTCCATCTTAAGTACAGGTACTACATTTTCTATTCTCAAGCCATACAGCACTACCTTTAACTTAATGAATTAGTAAAATATTTTCTAACAAACTTGCAATTTCATCTGCCAGCTCTCCCAAATTTTGAGGGTGAAGATGTTTTGGTTCCCTACACATGCCAATTAAACACCTAGTGATTTCTTTCCCATTGGCCACCCTGTATTTTTTTCATATTCAGCATCTTTAAAAGGTATCTATTAAAAGTCTGGGTCATCCCTGGACTTCTTAAAGAAAAAAAAAAAGGGCCACACCCACCATTTTCTAAATCAGATTACTGTTACTGTGTCTTCAAATCTGACTTGCCTCCCCTTCTCCTCCCTTGTATTTCCTCCTCTCTGCTTTTAAAAGAAGAATCAGGAAAAAACTCCCCGTATTGCAAACAAACTTCCTTTGCTGTCTGCTTGTTCATATGTGTTTAGGTCACCCGACAACATTTGTATTGAGAGAGAGCAGAGTAACTCCTAGAGCAAGCAGGGAAAACTGACAAATGTTCTGGCTACTGACAATGCCTCCCTGTAACTCTTCTGGACTGTCCATAGGGAGCTCATTTTTAGCTCTACAAGTTGAAACCACTATTATATTAGATAACTATTTAATTTCAGCTGTGTATGTAGTAATGTCCAGGAAGGATCCTGAAGTGAGGCATGCAAATCATACAAATAAGCTCAATCTCCATGTTTTTATTCCAGGATCTTTGAGAACACCCTGTCCCTTTCCCTACTTAGAAGCCTTACTAATAAGTGGCTTGCACTCAGTTCAGATGGGTTTGTTGCCAGATGTCTCCACAGGCAAGACTGCTTTCTAATCTCATTCTAATAATAAATACGAGCACTGCTTTCACAATACCTTTCAGCATGGGAATTCAAAGTGTTTTAAATATGTTGAGCATTTTAACAGTAATGAAGAACAAATTTTGTAAATTATGGTTGAGCCTTGTAAGAGCAGATGAAAATTAACACTGGAAAGAGTACAAACATAATGGGATAGTTTTAGCTTTCTGATGTATAACAACCTACATCAGATCTTTGGACAAACTTCACCTTTAATAGCTTTTTCCAAGCTCATTGTGGTGCTACAGAGATCCCTTCAGTCTGAAAATATGTTTCCTGAAGAGCAGTTTATATAAATGGGCTCTCTGCAGCTGCTGAACAGCACATCTCACCAAAACAAGGGAATGTGTCCCCTTTGGATTCTGCTATAGTAGTTTCACTGCTTTCGTGCTTACATTTTGCTTACTGTACAGTGAATCCATTAAACTGTTTGCTCCCAAGCTATGCCCCAGAGCTTCAGGGACCATAGAGACTAGGAGATCATCTGGCATAAGAGTGTTCTTGCTCTCTGCCAGACTTTTCCCAGGTAACAATCCTATCAGCACTGCTGCCCAGTGATCTGGCTCTGAGTTCACTTGCCCTCAACATCCTTCAGTAGTGAAAGCCTGGCTTCTTCAAATCTTCCTCATCCTAAAGAAGATGTGATGTGTGCCTAGAACATCTTGGCAGAGGGAGGACTTCTTTTCCCAGCAGGGTGTGATGGCTCAAATTGACCAGACAATTTCTCTCTGATGGAGTCCAATGTGTGAATGAGGAGCAACCCAACACCTCTTATACAATAAACTTTTCACACTGATCCAATGCTTTGGAAACACTGCAGGTTATTTTTTGTGCACCACAGCATTTGGTGTCAATGAACAGCCTCTCCTGCAGAAGGGAAGAGGTTTGGAGCCCTAACCCATGCTGCAGGACTCCCAAATCTGCTTGGACTCTTGGATGTGCAGATGGGACCATGGAAGCTATGGGAGCCCCAGTTCAGCACAGCACAGTTGCTTGGGAGCTGCAGACCCTCACTATCTCCCTGGCTTTCTGCCAATCATAGTAGTGACAAGGCACAGATCCTGTGGAATTTAGCCTGTGTTTCAGAGGGAATTTATTAATTTGGATGAAACAGAGGTTGTTTTCAGTTAATCATTGCTTTCCAATGAAGAAAACATCTTATGAGAGAATTCCCAGCAAATTCACTTTCTAGATTTCAGCGGAGAAGCTCAAAATCAGCTTGGATGCCCTCTCCCACCTCTGCTCACCAAGCTCTTTGGCAGCCCTGTGAAGGTCCCCTTGGTGCAGTCCAGTGGCACTGGAGAATGCAGAACCCATGGAGGGGAGACACACTTTGAAACTGGGTTGTGGTTTAGCTTTTCTAGATCATTCCCTCATTTTGTTTTTCTGCAGCATTTATTCCTGCCTTAAAACATAATCTTCTCTTCTATCTCACTCCAGAAGCACAGTGGCTGGTCTACTCTTTTCTGAGATAACAAATTGGCTGGGGATCTCAAAAGTCAGAAACTGCTGGCAGCTGCCACAATTTTGTCACAAGTTTCTTAAGTCTGGTTTTCATACAGCTCCAACAACCAGACCAATGTGATAAATATAAATTTTCACTTTCTTTTACTTTTGATCCTGCATGATAGTAAAAAAAAAAAATGTCATGATTGAATGGCATGAAGGAGAGAAAACAAAACCAGAGAGAACTCCAGGTCCTGAACCTGCTAGTTTAAAGAAGAAGGGCTTGCAAAGGTCTCAAAGGCAGGAGCTTCATACAGTTTTGCAAATAAACAGATGTTGAGTGATAGGGACACTTAGTCCTCTCTGAGGGGAAGCTGTAGCAGTGTTCAAACCATATTAGACACTCGAAAATCCACATACTAGACACAGGTGAAAATACACCAGAATCCATCAGTCCTTGTGTTTATGGAAACACTTATTTTCTATATCAGTATTTTGAACTCAGTTTTCCCATAGCAAGGAAGGGAGATTTTCAGTGTTTTAAAGAGTCAGCAGTAGAGATGATGAGAGCTTGGCTTTTTTCCCCCCCCCAATGGCAGATTGAAGTATTCTTTAAAAAGAGTTTTGCTGAGCCCAACAAAGATGCTTTAAAAAGGGAGATGTTACTGCAATCAGAAAATATAAACTGAATATAACTCACTTCCTCTCTTGGGGGTCATGGTTCTCACTGTCAACAGGTATTCCTTAGTCTTTTGTGAAATATAAAGTAGGCAGAGCATAAGCCATGAGAACATAATTTGAAAATTCTTTAAAAAACCCCAAACCCCTTGTGGCTTGACTCCATAAAAAAGAAAAGGTGAAAGGTGTCTAGACTTTTTTCCTTTAACACCACCCTATGGAAAATCACACAAGCTCCATAGCACTTGTTAGTGCAGATGCCTTGCTTTAAGCCAGGCAAAGATTTGGTGCCGTGTGTTTTGTCCTTTGAGTGTGGGAAAACACTATGGGGGGAAAAAAGGTGTTAGTGCTTCCATTTCTTGCATTAATCCTCTCAGCCTGCAGAGTTATCATTATCATTCAAATAAAATGATAACAAACTCAGCTATCTGCTTTAAAAGCCCAGGCTGGTCATCAATCCACTGGATCCCTTAGATTTAAAAAAGGGGGAAATGCTCTGAAACAAAGAGGCTCTTATGTAATTCTAGCCTCGTCCCTGGGAGTGCTGAAACCGTTAATCACCTAAGGAGGGGGAGATACACTGAAGCCTGGGAGGTCCGTGTCAATATTATTCCTCTTACATAACACCCTGCATTATTGCTGATTGATTGGGCTTGTTTATGGTTTTGGGGTGGGGGTTTTTTTGGTGTGGTTTTTTTTTTGGCTTTTTTTGTTGTAGTTGCTGCTCTTGTTGTTGTTGTTGTTGGTTTGGTTTGGTTTGGTTTGGTTTGGTTTGGTTTGGTTTGGTTT
>JAHLSL010000013.1:9003420-9059820 GCA_025920805.1 Petroica traversi | reverse complement strand
TTGGTTTGGTTTGGTTTGGTTTGGTTTGGTTTGGTTTGGTTTGGTTTTTTGGTGTTTTTTTTTGTTTTGTTTTGTTTTTGATTTTGGGGTTTTTTTGTTTTTTTTTTACTGAACTTGTCCCTCAGATGCCAAAAAAGCTTACTGATGAATTGCAACCTCTCCAGAAGAACAGCAAATCTTACCCACAAGCAAAACAAAACCAGCATGAGAGATTGAGATTTGCTATCTAAAACCAAACAATCATTAAGAACAAATAATCCAGCAAAGAAGGTACAGCAAGCATTGGCCACCTTCCTGCACAGAAAATTAGGGCCAGCCTGGCAGAACAGCGAGATATAACTCCCCCTCTTCCACAAACCTGAATTATCCACTACATATTTTCTTTACCCTCCTGCAGGGAAAATGTTTTATTGATAAGGACTCTCCTAGGTTTGTGATTACCCCCAGGGGTGAGTGAGATTTGAAGCTGGCTGATTTGATATCATGTCTAGACAGTCTCTTTCCTTGGCAAACACTCAACATGCCTGAGAACAGACCAGTGAGTTCAGTAATGTGCAAATCTGGGCAGGAGGAACCTTTAGGGGCATGATGGACACACTGAGGAAGCTGCACAGAGACACCTGGACACGTGTGCAGTACAAGGAGTCCTCTTATATGGGTGCACTCACAGCCCTGTGCTCTCCTGTCTGGGTACCCAGCTGTGCCCAGGCTGACATCATAAAGCAGTCTCCATGATTCCTGCAAGCAGACACACCAGCACAGCCATGCACACAGCAGCAAAGCTGCCCTTGATGCCTACACACACCAGGAGTGACAAAGGGGCGCTGCTCCATGTCCTCACAGGGGTGACCTGACGGGGCTGCCTTACACTGTGTCGTGCCATGATCCACATGGCACCTCCAGCTCTCTGCCTGGGCTTGTTGCATGGGTATCTGAGCTACCAGGGAAATCCTTCTGGAGGTTACAACCTCATGCTTTAAGGAAAACAAACTCAGAACCAGTTTTCCTTAAAAAACAGCAGCTCTGGATCACCTGCCCAAAGCTGGAAAGGGAAGGCACTATATCTCTCTTTCAGTGAAGGCTCTCAGAGTGGGTGAGAGAGCAGACATCACATTTGTTCATGAAAACAAACATATGCCTTGCCCTGACTTTTTCCAGGATTAGTGCATGCACAAGGATGAGTGCTTGATCCATCAGCCTAGCACACAGGTCTCTCTTCAATCTCTGGTCCCTGGCACAAAAGAAGAGGATGGAGACCTTGAGGTTCCTGCACGATGGCCAGGCACTATGATTGCCCTTGCCATCTTTTAGGTTCCCATGATAAAGCTGCTGCCTGCAGACCAAGCCCATACCCAGTGAATTGTTGTCTGGGCTAACCAACACCCACAGGGCCCAATCCCTTTTGTGCTCTCCCTCTTTGAACTGAGTAGAAATAATCTCTGTGAAAACCTCTGGTAGATTTAGGCCATAGCTGAGCTGCCTGAATGGCTCATGGCTGATTGCCTGCCCCTTGGGAACAGGCATGCAGAAGGCAGGGAGGAAAAGGCATGGTTACACCATGGTGTTTTGCAGCTGTCCTCAGCTGCCTGGGTGCCACAGAAACCCTGCAGGCAATTTATTCCACAACTAATATGGACCTGATGAATCGCTACATAAGGGAGGAATTCAAAGGTTGCTAAGAGCCACCTTTGCTTAAAGTCAGATGGAAGACCTGAGAAGAGCTTCCCTCTGGTCCTGGTTAGCAGCTGGCTGGCTCAGCTGAGCATCCATCACACAGTGAAATGCGATAATTGTCTTGCTCTGTGCTCTCCAAACCTGCCAAGTGTGGCTGATGCCCACTGTTAGCAAATCCCACCCTCATTATCTGCTCCCCATCCTCGTCTGTCCGAGGCGCCGGGCTCTGGAGTGTGCAATTAAGCATCCGCCATCCCGTTGTCCCTAGGCCAGTTTGTCATCGCCAGCATTTGTTTGGGAATGTTTGTTGGGAAGCACATGGTGGCAGGGTCAGTGAATGTTGTTGAGGTTTTTTCCTCTTGCGCCTGGGGGCCAGAGATCTTTGTGTGTTTCTCAGTATGTTAAACTCAATTAAAAAAATAAAAAAACAACATCAGGATAACTTAAAGCAGATGTGAACAAGAGCCTGATACCCTTCTGAGCACAAACACAGCCATTTCACTGCAATTCCAAAAGGCTTTTCTGGCAAGCCTCCCCCCCCCATGTCCTACATTCTTTCATTCCAAGGAAGACAAACAATTCAGACTGGAGCAGTAAGGCACGTTTTTCAAATAAACAGGTTCCCTCAAACAGTTTTTGCCTTTGTGTCACCCCAGTACTGCATTCCTCTCTTAAAGGATCTTCTGGGATGATCTAAATGACAATTTGTGTCACACCTTCCATTTAAAGGGCTCAAAGCACCGCAATCAGCCCATGTGAGCCTCTCACACAGAAGTGTTTTCACCTTCATATGCCAACACAGTATCTTCATGACCTGAAGTTACAAACAGAATCTGTAGCATTTTTGGATGCTAAAACTAGAAATCCTGTAGAATCCTGCACTGCTGGAAGAGGAACATCCCTGGAATGTGAAGAGCACTCCTTACTGGTGTCTGGGGATCCTTTGAAAAGCAGGTTGCATGATCATTTCTATTCATCATCACCAGGTCTGTGGTTTTAAACAAATAAGCTGTGCTTTACCTTGCAGGTCTTTCAATGGCTCAGTCAGAGGGAGATTTTTGGACAGAAGTAGTCTATAATATGCTAGCAGAATCCCTTGTTACCTTAATTCCATCTCTCATTTCTTCCTATGTCCCTCAGACAAGCAGCTGCCTTGTCCAGAGTCACTCATCCCCTCCTTCTAGACTCTAAGTTTCATGCTCCTTTCACCAGCCATGTTTGAGTCTGTCTGTGACTTCTAGTTCTTGGACTCTGCTCCAGCCTTGCTCGTGAGCTCTCTTCAGCTCCACATTGCTCCACCTGTCTCTTGATGAGTAAAAGCAAGGCCAAGTCTGGGAGGGTTTTAGTATTTCAAAGTTTTGGTTCGTTACATGTTTTCCATATTCTCCTCTGTGAGAAAGAGCAGAGGCTGTCTCTGGATAACCTCAAGAGATGGGTTGAGACAGTTCCTAAATCTGCACCTGGGATTCTGTTTCTCCTTCCCCATACAAGAAAACAAAACTGAGACAGACTCAGCTCTAGCCCTCTACCCACAGAAAGCAGACAGCCAGTACTGTCCATTTCAAATCACCACGGTTTAGAGATATCCTGGGCTGCCCTGTGTAGTCAGTTTGAAGAATTTCTTAAGCCCTCCAGTTAAATGACATCTACCCTATTAAAACTGATTGTAAATATTACCTAATAGATGTAATAAACACAATAGCGGGCAGCAAATAATGAATAAAATTTAATAAAATTAATTATTTCTCACAGAATAAATAAAGAGGGATTAAGATAAAAGGAATGCCTTCTGCAATGTGAGGACAGAGGAATAGCTTGAGAACCAACAGGAGGTCAGTCCCTGGGCAAACTGTTTCAATCCATACCACCTTCTCCCCCACTACAGCAACTCCATCCCAAGTTTCAAAGCTGGATTTAAGACACAGGTACAGATGTGATGATCAGTGCAATGGGAGCCAAGTGACTCTATGGTAGAGCTGAAGCAAGAGAAATAAGATGGCCTTCACAGCCCAGCCCTTACAGGAGGTATGCTGTTGCATCAGCTAAGAACAGAAATATCTACTACAGGCTCCTAATAGGATTTTCATATTCCTCATGAGTTTAACGTGGGAAAATATGTACAAAAATAAATCGATCATTATGAATCATGATGATGAAAAATCTTTAAATCTCCCAAATCCTTCTAAATCCCTTTACAGGATTCTGTATTTCTCACAGTAAGTTCCTTCAGTTAATTCTGCCACTGAGTTAAGGTACCCAGAGGAGGAATAAAAAAGCTGTACTTGAAAAACATTTTTCTTTACTACTGGATTTTGCAGGACCTGACAAACCAAGGAACAAGCACCCCATATCAAGGACAGCTGCATAAACTTCCTGAGCACAAGAAATTAATCATAATAAAAGGCTTTAAATTCTTTTTTTCTAATACAGTTAGGTACCAAAGATAAAAGGATTGTTTCTCAGAATGGTTCCTGTTTGGCACAGATCCTGATTGCTTAGATGAAGAACTTTTATTATTGAGCTTTTCATAACCTCTAACATCAAAATCTGGGGAATGCCTTTTATGGAAAATACGGAACACAGTAAAATTGCAAGCATTCCTGGATTTTGTGTTCCCTCACACCAATATTCCTTCTTTCTCTTCAGCAAATCACCCCAGGGCCATGCAGGCAGCAGTGTCTGAAGGCTGCTTGCAAGCTGATTCTTAACTATTAGAAATAATTCTGAAAGTTGGGTGGGACCAAACCATGCAAAGTGAATCACTATTTAAGCCTACCCAGATGTGCCTTCTACTTGTATAAGATTATGAATTGAGTGCTTAAGGATTTCAGGCTTCTCCCATATTGATTGATGTTTCAGATATCCCGGCTTTCAGTGCTCAAAAGCTGTTTGCTGCCAAAATTGATTATGTGTTCTCTACATGGTTCTACAGCACAAGCCCATTCTGCTGCAGGGATGGAGAGGCCATGAGATCTCACTGCTTCTTGTCCAGAGCCAGCTCCACAAAGTGACCTGGGAACAGCAACCTGACCTGGTCAGATCTGTGTCCACTGACCTACCAGGTTACAATTGAAGCTGGTGAAGGAGGCAGGAGAAGATGGAAGAGAAATGTTCTCCTGCTGCCAAAATACAGCTTGAGCATGAGCACTGCAGTCACTTTACACCTTTGTAACCCTGAAATTTCAAGCAACGGGGAAATGAAACTAAAACAGAATCAGGCAGAAGGGAGTCCTGCCCTGTTCTGGCTGGCGCACAGGGACAGCACAGGGGCAGCTGGATGTCATCAGCTGACGTCGGAGGGCTCACGACAGCAGCTGTTCCTGAGGCAGGAAGGTCAGGAAGCTGCCTCCAACCCATCTGCCAGAGCTGTGTCCAGTCCCAAGCTGTCACTGCATTAGTATTATTTTATCACGTACCAACGCTGCCTCTAACTCCAACCTCATCCCATTGGTTATACAGGCAGAAAATAAATTTTAGGGACACATTTGATCTGTGATGGCCTTTAGCATCAAAAACAAACATAAAGCTATTAAGTGCAAGAGGGGAAACTGATATTTGGGAATGGAGGAAGACTTACAGCTCAATTCTACAGGGCATTTACTCAGAGGAACAGTCCCTTTGAAATTATCATGCAAATCTGGAGGCTTTTCAGCAATTTCACCTAAATCCTTCTGGCTTGTGCACACAGAGAGGTTAATTTGGTTTCAAGCAGTATGGATTAAAAGCAGAACAGTTATTCCTGATTAATTCCCTCTGTGATCACTTCTATTTTGGAACAGAAATGCCTGACTCTGAACTAACCCAACTCAGTCCCAGCCTGGTTTAGGTACATTAAGAGTCAGTCAGTCTTTTCCTTCTGACTGTGTTTGTAAAGACAATTAGTTGGGAACAGTCAGGAATTGCTTCACAGGCAGTTAAACCTTTACTAGGTCAGAAAAAACACCTTACCATAAGAGATGTTTCCTAGATGAGACTCAGATATCAATTATCATTTACAAGAACAGATAACTCTGTTCTCTTCCATAAGCCTTTTGATCTAACCTACAACAAGAACTTGATCACTGACTTCAGAGGAAGTTTTTCCAAGAACTAGAGGAAAAAATTGCTATCAGACCTTCAGCAACCATTCCAGGGGAGTCATTCACACAGGAAAGGGTGACAGAACTGACCCTTTATTTCCATGCAAGTAGTTAAAAATTTTGTCAGTTGGAAAGAAAGTTTTACAGGATGGAAAACATTGAAGGTCTTGAGTTGCTTGTAATTTACTTTTTTAGCTAGAAAAAAAGCTTTTGTTTAATCTTGTGCAGTGAAATGAAAACAGTGAGAAATCCAAACATTTCACCAGCCAGGAAACTAAAAGTGTAGAGAGACCTTGACCATTGAAGAGCAGCTGAAAGGAACATTACAGCACAGCCGAGAACAGCTAAAACTGGAAGTAAGGAACCAACAAACTACCTGTGGGTTCAGGGGATGCTTGGGGGCCTTCCACTGGAAATATCTAGAAACTGACCCCTGGGCTGCAGTGAAAGCATTGCCTCCACTCCTGGCTTCTGCTCAGGTGTGACACCTGCACTGCAAACGTGCAAATCTGTGTTTCTCTAAATCATAAATTCTCCCCTGCAGAATGCAGATGCCTCCAAAGACAAGCATGGCAGCTCTGCGGGTGCTTATGGCAACACTGCAGGGCAGACTAAGAGACAAAGTAAAGGACAATTATCTAAGATGGAATATCTGGTCCTGTTGCATCTCATTCAGAAAAACTCCAGCAAAACATCTCCCTCCCCCTGCCCTGCAGGCAGAACTTTCACCTACAAAATTCACATCCCACTCTCACCACAAGCTCTTTCCAAAACCATGCCTTGCCCAAGCTGTTCTCAGAGACACTAATCCTGAAAACTACGTTTACAAATCTCAGTGTAGTGGATGAAGAAATGAGGAATTAATTACTTGACTAAAGTAAGTGAGCAATAATAAGGCAATCTTAAAAAGCTGGAAATTTTAGTCCAAAACACCTTTCAAATTTCTGCTATCACTCTCAGCCTAGCTTGCTGCTGTGTCCTACAAGACTCAGGGATTGTTAATAATCTATACCAATTTACAGTTTCTCAGATCAGGAAGATAAGAGGTGGATAAGTAATGTGAAAAATAAAATTGGGATCTTTGAGCAATAGACACCATATAAACATTAGTCCCATCAGATGCTGTTATTTACTGCTTGTGAAGCACAGCAGGGAACACAGAATAGGGCAAGAGAGGGCTGGTCACCAGGCTGCAAGTGGACAGAGTTGCCAAGCTATAAATATGCTGATGTATTTTTACACTTGTTGTGGCAAAGTCAGGATGGTCGTTGTGATGTTGGAATGTTGCTGGGGCTGTTTTCTAATTATAATTAGGTTCTGTTTCTTTTCCAGTGTCATTATCAGAGACACCGTCATGTGTACTTGCTTTTAAATGCTGCTGGCCCTGCTAATTATTCTGGGCACAAGGGAACTCCACAGGCAGAGGGGAAATAATTCCAGTCCCAGGAGCGCCTCCTTCAGATGGTGGGTACCACCCTGACACCATCACAGTCCACAGCAGGGACATGCTGCAGGATGCTGTGGCTGATCTTTGGATGCCAATTTAAATGAGTATCCCTCCAACAGCACACCTCAGGGGGAGCTGGCAGCCTCTCTGCAGGTGCTCCTTCCTTGACCCCACCTGCTTGTGCCCTCATGTCTGTAGGCTCACGAGCACCTGTGGATTCAAACACAGGATTTGAAAACATTTTCAGAATTCAAAAATAAATGACATCTGTAACTGTAAAATGACTTGCTGAAGCAGCTACACTTAAACTGTGCCTTATCCAAGCATCTGATGCTGAAAGGGTTTTCCATCTCTTCTTGAAGCACCATTTCTCTGCATCTCACAAATACTGCCACAGGGTCCTTCCCAAACAAACTATGAGGAGCTGTGCCCAGGAAAAGCAGAACCCTGGACTTTGTAGGTATAGCTGATGTGCAGAAAAATTTCAGCTGGAAGCATTAGAGGACGTACTGGAGCAGTTTCTCATCTACAAATCCACAGGAAAGGAGAATTAAATGATGAGATGTAACCATTGCTATGGAGAAGTACAACTGTCTCTGCTTAATTTTCCTATTAGGATAACACAACCAAGACAAGGGCAGGAATCAGCATACCACACTGAAACTCTTCAGGACTATTTTTTTGTGGAATTCTATGCTGCTAATAGTATTTCTAGAAAGAAAATGGAGATGGTTCTGTGCAAATCTCCCAGAAGCTTTAAGCCATTCAACCCCAGGCACTGCTCTGCCTGATCAGGTTTGATTGCTGCTCAGGTACATCAGTGTGCACTTCAGCGACTTGATACCAAGCCTGAAGATTCAAGATTCTGCATCTTACACCCTTCCCAGGATGTCTCCCATGCTGTGGAGTGGTCTCTAAAATATAGACTCACAAACAGACCCTGCAAACTTCCCTGTATTCACTGAAATGTCTTTAGGTCTTATGCCTTCCCTTGCATTTGTGTCAGAATGGATGTTGTAGCTTCAGAGGGGAAAAGCTTACAAGATCATCAGTGGTACTGCTTTTATTAGCTGCAGACTCTTCTTTACATGTTCTTTCTGTATCGGAGGAAAAACTGATTGGCCTGCCTCTTGCACTCAAAATTCAACAACAAGTATTTATGGTTTTCCCTAATTACACTGGCTTTATATCAAGAAAACAAGGTGTTAGTGCTCAGTGTATGTCTTCCTTTGCTCAGCATCAAGCCCTAAGTTCTATTTTCCTTTTTATCAATAGCTCTTCTCCTTCCTGATGATGATACCTTTCAAACATTTGTAGATTGTTTTAAAGTCACCTTTTAATCACCTTGTACAGCCAGGGCACATATACTTAGCTTCATTAATCTTACTTTATTCAGCTGCTGTACTGCAAGGCAAGATGCTCCCATCAAATAACCCTTCACCTTCCTGGCTCTGTAGGAATATCAATTACTCTCAGTTTGAGGGGGACTGGTCTCTGCAGCCCAGGGTGCTCCAGAGGGTGCACAGGCCAGGATGATGGAGGAGAGCATTTCTCCCCACTTTACAGCTTGGAAATAAAGGGAGACCATACAAAAGAATCCTTTTTGCTTTTAGGAATCCTATATACATCCTCTAAAGCAAGGAATTTAATTAGCCTGACTGCTCTGACAGTGTTTTCTCCTGGGAAAAAACCCTTCCGTTCCTTCAGTGATCAGAACTTTTTAACCCTGCTGCCAAATGTATTTCTCTGAATTAAGATTGGTGGTATTCTTCTCCACTTCAGCCTTCTCTCCCAGGATAAATGTTTTTGGAATTTGCTTAAATATTTTGCTTTTGAATGGTCTTTTAAATGTTAAAAAATGACTGTGTGAGAATGTCGCCTTCTCATTAACAAAATTTACTACATATTTTCCTCCATTGTTACCAGTACAGTTCCAGCAGTGTTAACAATGGGAACCCTAGAGCAAATGGTCTGGCACCAGCCCTTGTCATACAACTACGACTGGTCAAAAATGTGTTTGAAAAGTGGCCTTGTGCTTTTTTCAAGTGCTTGTTTTCAGTAAGCACTTCCAAATGATTTTTTAAAAAATAATTTAAAAATTACAATGTTTAGCTGTATTTTAATCAGAAAGATATTGAGGGGGATCTGGGGTTTTTTTTGGAAAAACCTACGGTAGGGGATAAAGGAAAGTACTGTGTTCCATTTCCTGCCTTTTTCTTGGTGGGGGGAAGGAAGTTAATGAAAAGAAAAGAACAGGAGGGTATGGGTCTCTTCATTCCCAATGGAGCGAAGCAGCATTTTTAAAATTCAAAATCATTAACAAAATGGGGAAAAAAAGAATCATAAACCTTCTGATTTCTTTTAAAATTCATTCCTGTGTATATTCCTTCTTATCACAGAGGAGCGTCAGTATAATATGACCCATTATGACAACAGTGAGTGACCAATTTTTTAAGTTTGCAAGAGGCTTTCAACACTGAGGTAAGGAGCCCTCAGCTAAATTCAGCAAAGGCAGGAAATATTTAAATGTGTTTCTAGCACTGGTGGAAGAAGTGTAGCAGTAAAGGTCTCTGATGAAGGCTCAGCAGAGAGTCAGAATGGTCCCCTCTGATATTAAAAGTTATCTACAAAAGCTGCTTCCATTCATTGGAAATGACTGATACTTTTTTCCCTTTTGCAAATACTTAATTTCCTTTGTTACAACAAATCTCTGCTGTAACTAAAACATAGCAAAAGCAGGTGCTCTGAAATCCCTCAGCCCTGCCAGAAGGAAACGGAGTTTTGCATGCCTATGGCAAGGCAAGGTAGACTTGTTAGGGTTTTTTCTTTTCCTTGCAACCTGTCAAAAAGTCTATTTGCTTCTTATAAATATGCAAATCAAGATCCTGGACTGCGACGTTTTTTATTTCAAGTCAAACCAAGGTCACACCTGGGCATGACCGACAATTGACTGGCCTTCCTCAGTGAATTGTTTTTTAAACTCTTATCATAATGAATTTAAGTCATCAGCTGTTAATACTTCTGCAAACCTACTGCTTCCTTCCTGGTGTTAGGCAAGGATTCAGAGGACCTAGTTAATACTCACAGCTCGATCCAATTTAAGAAGAGGATTTTGAGCTCAATGAGTTTGCTTACTGGCTGTTTCTGAACCTGAACTGGGACTAAACTTCCCAGTCTAACCTTCCATTGGGTCAGACTGAAATAACCCAAGATATGTTGGCACACCTGAACAAAGGCTCTGCTCCACTGCTGGGCAGTGCTCAGCATTAATGCATTAATGCTCTGCATTCCCAGTGGTCCTGGGGAGATACCTGCTTTTGTATAAGAGCAAACTCATATAGAGTACAGCCCCTTTCTCTTTATTTTTTTAATGCAGTATAAAGTGATGTTATTAATAGTTGTGATCTACTGCACTTTTCATCTGAGGATCTCTCACAAAGCATTTTAGGAGACTGAATCAATTTTCAAAACAGTCCTATGTAATACTATCCCAATTTTACTGGAAGGAATACTAAGGGAGTGGGAGGCAATTTTCCCATGGGTTCACTGGTAGTGTCAGAAATAGAACCCTGGACTTGGACTCCAAATATAGCTGACATTCTCATCCCATGTCTGAAAACTGAATGCAGGAGTCCCCACTTTAACACTGAACATACCTTGAGCCTTATGCTTCCTAAACGGCTGCCTGTTCCCATGGCAACTGCAGTTCAGCTCCCTGGACCAGATTTGCTTCTGTTATATCAATGCAAATCATGAGCAAATTTATTGAAATTAATGGAGCTACCCCAGATTTCCATGGTCAAGGGAGGACAGAGAGCAGATTTAGGCCCTCTGAATTTGCTATAAGAAGGTAGTGATCTCCTGAGAGTGGGAAAAAATTTTTTGATCATTTCAGGGGGGGGAGGATGAAGGATATCTTGCAATGGTATAAAAAGAAAATATGATAACGTGACTTCAGGGTGACCTGACATTCTCAGACCTAATTCTGACCATTACCAATGGAAGGCCTTATTGTTCCCAAAGAAGTGTTCTGCTTGCCCCTTGCACTGAGGAAAGGCCATAGTAATGTTTTTACTGTGAGAATAAGTGATGGTGGAGAATGGAGTCAAAGAATCCACAGAAGGAACATGGACAGGACCAGCCTGTGCTGCTGTTTGGCGGAGGGGTCTGGCAGGGATGAGGGAGCTGGCTACAAGTCTTCAGCTTGCCTCCCTGTGGCCTCTTCCTGGAAGGCAAAGGGATGCCTGATGTAATGGGAAGTTGAATAAACAATTTCTTCAGTGTCTGCCAGAACACTGCTAGGACCTGGACTGCTGCTTACCATGGAAATGGAAGAAATGTGGGAGGAAAGACATGAAACAGGGAGAGGTCTTTTACCAATACTAACCATCACCCCAGAACTGCCTCATTTCCTGCAGCATCTCAGCGCTCTAGACAAGAGGACAAAACTGAGGCTGGCCCAGTCAGCTCAGACACAGTGAGAATTAGGGGCTGGCACAGGGGAGGAGGGATATGGTAAAGTACAGAAATGGGGCATTTCAAAGGCTTAGAAATTGGTTGGTCACCCTGCACTTGTGCTAATGCACAAATTACAATTTGAGATGAACTTCTCGTATGATCCTGGAAAGCAATCCGTCCTATCCTGTGTCCAAAGCTGAGCAGGCAGCTGCTGTTTCACACAGTTCACAAAGACACTGGAAATATCCTCCCATATAGCTCAGTCTATCACACTAGCAGAGGTTATGCTGTTACTCTTGATGCACTTCAAACATTTTAATCTAGAGTTCTTTAACTTCATGAATTAATATTCAACATTTCCAAGCCACCAATCATGCACATTACATTGTCCCTGCCTGCTAAAGTGAAACCCTTTGGATCAGGTAGATTCAGTACTCAAAGGAGGTGTTACCACCATGGTAAAACTGATGCAAATTTTTCGAGTGGAACTCCTGAAAATCAAAATGGGAGATAGGAAGTCTGTCTGGCACCATCTGCTGTTCCTTATGGCAAAAATCCTGCTGAGCTTTTAGATCTGTTTATGCATTTGTGCAGCAAAAACTTGTCCTGATCTGGGGGCAAGGGACACCTGGCAATGACACTGGACAGGGGTAGGACTCAGCACCCAATTTGGAGAAGCACAGACACAGTTCCAGAGGTCACTGCAAGATTGATCCCTGCATTTATCAAAGCTGGAGCAAAGACTGGCTGTAGAAAGCAGAGCTGATCAGGCTAAACCTGGTGACCCTGCTGAACATCCCAGAGCTGCATCAGGGACATGCACGATCAGCCAGGCCATGGTTTGGACATGTTTCATAACACTCAGTATCTCTTGCAAAACAAACGTCTTTTTTTTTTTCCCCACCTCAAAATAAGAGGTCAATGGTCTGATTCAGTATGTCATCACACAGTAAAATTTGTATTTGTCCTATCATCTTACCAAAAGCTTGACTTGATTTCAAGATTTTAAAGAAATCCCCATGAACGTGAGGTTCAGGATGAGGGACCAAGGTGAGGACTTTCCACATCTGCTACTGGAAAGAGCAACCAAGCAAAAAATGACTGGAGATAATAGAAAAACTAAGTTTCTACAGTGTGAGCATTTCCAGTTTCTTTGGAAGACATGAATCCAAATTTTCTTTTTCTTTTTCTTTTTAATAGCAATTTTCTAGTTCTACCCAAAGGATTGGGTAGAAAGCTTGAAAATGCAACATAAAATTGAGTTGTCAAAGAATAATAAAAAAATTTTGCTCTTTCAAACAAATTTGTGATTTTTATGTCCACTTCATTGCATTTCTGAAGACACAACATATAAGATTTAGGTATTTTATGTTAGCAATCATATAGTACTATTACTATGAGACAGCAATATCTATCCATGTATGGTAAGGGCAAAACCTGACTTCTGCCTTTCAGTTAGACCCCATTAATCTCCCACACAATTCCCCTAAAGATTTATACTCACAGAATGGAAACTCTCCACTGACTCAAGAAGTCTTGCCACTCTGCAAAAAAGAAAGGCAAAAAAAATCTCAAGATTTGAATTTGCTGATCATTATTAAAAGCTCAGAAATTAATCATAAAAATACTGGAAATATGAATACCCTTTGTAACACTTTGTAACACTTTGTAAATAGGTGCTTGAAAAAGGATTTTGCTCCTGTAAAAATGGGATTATTTCTAGGTCTGATGGAAACATCAAAAAGAAAGTATTTCCCCTTCCAGGTGATCCAAACATGCTCATTTTCTCAGAGATCTTGTGAGAGGAATATTTGAGGATTATTGTCACAAAAGTTTACAGAATAAGTTTCTGCTCCACACACTGATTTTCACAGACATAGCTCTGCTGTGCTCTATAGGCAGTAGCTCAGACACCCTAAGTCTTCTGTGTGTAAGAATGGCAATAAACATTCTTTGGATCTATGTTTTATCAATACTTTTTGCATCCAAACTACAGGGTTTCCTTATTTTTTCCTCTCAGGCATCTCTGAGCACAACCCTACACCAGAGCACCTCATTGGGCATCGGTCCCCATTCCTCATGGCTGTGGAAGCTGGGAAACAGCACAGTCACACCACTTCTTTGGACTGAAGTTGTAAAAGAAGCTTTTAAAGGTCAGAAAATATCAGAAGACTGAGTGATGATCCCTCTGTGAGAAGGCCTGATACTGGTGACTTTACCAACACCACTTGTTTTTGCTGACTTTGCCCTGATTTTTTTCAGGCTCTGTTCACTGCTGTTTTTCTGACTATCTAACTCTGTTCCCAGGGGCAGAAATCTATTATAGTAAGACTTGAAACACAAAAGGATGGAAGCTGAAAACTCTATGCCAGCTAAACATATATAAATAGTTGGGTTTGCTTAAATGAACTTTATCCATAAAAGTCAAGAGTGCACCACACATTGGGGTATGTGAGTCCCTGCTTGCCTCTCCTTAGTAATGAGACAGATCAAAAACCAAAAACATCCACAGACAAACTATGGCCTAATTACATGATTGTGCCAATACTGGAGAGCCATAAAAAGGGAGCAGCAGCAGCAGCAGTAAATTATCTCAGCTGCTGCATGAAAATAGAAAAAAAAAGTGTTTGGCTATCATGTTCTCTAGCATGGCTTTCGCTTGCTTGAACTGGCAATTTGCCCATTTTGCACGGCTTTTTGGCTTTGTGAACTCAAAGTTCTTTTTTTCCCCACAGTCAAAACTCATCCTGCCCTTATTCCATGGTCCCAACATGCAAACTGCACCTTCTTGCAGCTCTGCCCGGCACCTACACCATGTGATGGGGAGCCATGCAGAGACATCTCAGCTTGCTGAGACCGGGCAGTGCTGGGGTAGAGCTAAGTCAGACATTATCCCGACATGCCATTAACCTCCTCAGAAGAGAGTCTATATAGTGGAAAATTCAGACGAATTAAAATCAGTCTAACCTGGGTGCTTAAAGGGAGGAGGATGCTTTGCTGAATTCCGTGTGAATTTCCAGTGAGGCCAAAATTTTCTCACATAAGAAACCATGGTGTAAACACTCCCTTTCCTCAGAGGGGCGAGGTGGGTAAGCCCTCTTACACTCCAAACTGAGACCTTTTGACAAAAGCTGTAAAATCCGTAAGAAATTCACAGTCCCAATCCACAAGCACTTGCTCTTCATAATAAATTAAATCTTAGAATAAAACATATAAATAAATGGTCAAAAAATGGGAAGTTAAAATCTCAGTGATCAAAATTATGCCAAAATATAAACCTGCTGGAGAAGGAGCAGCTCTGTAGTCACATCTCAGCTCCTCTCCACACTCTTCCCCTGATGCAGAGCCTGACCTACTTGATACATGTTCCTGCACTAAGGCCCCAGCACTAAGTATCTTACACCCCTCAAATCGCATTCCAGACTTATAATTGCAAAGCAGCTGTCAGCCTGAGCCCTGACACAGGACCTCCCCATCTGTTCAGCCCATCTAGCATTACAGCAGGGGACAGCACGGAGGCTGAAACTGTATCGGATGTGGAGCTGGGAGCTGCCGCACTGCCCACGGGGCGCGGAGATCGCTGGCGCTTTCACTGTCTTGAAGCGCTTCAGGCTTCAGAGGAGTAGTGGGCAGAGGTTGATCAGAAGAGGGGAGGAGGGACACTGCAGAGGATGAAATTTTGCAATGTGACTCTGTCACCTGAGTCAAAAAGACAGACATCCTTGGCTTCACTGGGAGTAGATGTTTGACTTCTGGCTGGCAGAGAAACATTTGAGAGCCCCTTAGAGGAAAACCTGATACCCTGACTTTCCCCAAAGCCTCCCCCTCCACATCTCTCAGCATTAACTCTTTCTGTAGCAGCTGATTTTATGTAGTCTTAAATCTTCTGTCCTGAAATGCATACCTTGAGGTACACATTTCTAAACTTGTGTGCCATTGCTTAGACAATGTGTTGATGGGGGAGTACCTGTCCCTGAATCAAATAACATAAGTCTTGTACTATAGTATTTTCCAATAATCCCAGCAAAACTCTGGATGAAAACTGATCACTTTTCATTCTCAAGAGCAACTATGGAAATGTAGTGGAAGGACTTCAATATTTGACTCCATCTGATTTGCACTAATTCATTTTCAGGGGAACATGTTGTATATTATACAGGACCTGGAAGTGCTTTGACTTGCTATGTTGTTAACACAGACCTTGAACAAGCAGTGTACACAATCCACATCTCCTGACTCACAGGAGTTTTAGATCCTCCTTATCCCCAAGTCCTAAGGCACTGCAAGTGGCTGGCAGATGCTAAGATGAGAGGAACACAGCATGGTGCCATTCCCCTCCCTCTGAAAGTGAAGAAACGTGCTCTTGCCCTCTCAGTCCCACCCACGCTGAGTAAGGGTGCAGGCAGCCCTGAGCCGAGTTCCAGTGGTCCATGTGCTGACAGGTGACCATGCTCAGGGCTGCTAGGGTCACTTCCCTATCTTGCCTTCCCAGCTGGGAAGTCTCCTTTAACCCTGCTGCTTATGCCTCCAGGTGGCCTAAGATCCCCAGCTGCTCTCAGGGTAAGAAAAATGTTCCCTGATGATCTGCCCAAGGAATTTCAGCAGGCTTGGAGTTGTGCATTTGGGAGAGACCCAAATCCATAACACAAGCAGCCTCTCACTGACTGGAGCTCCCCACCTCACACTCAGCACAGCCAGGATGCTCGGTGCCCTGCTGTGGCAGCAGTGCCCCCGTTTGCTTGCCCTGGTCCATGTGGGATCACAGTTGCCCAAGTAACTGTGCCCTGGTACTTGTGCCATCTGCGTGCACACATGTGTGTGCTAGTGGCTGTGAGTGCCAGGCTCCCACATGGCAGCAGATTGGAGGTAGAAGCCAGCATCTCACAAACTCATTTCCTGGCAGAGCATGGGTGGGGGAAGGGACAAGCGCTTTTTGTCAGCCCACACAGTTTCACCCAGTCTCAGCCTGGATAAGCCAAACCTCTTAAAGGCACAAAACCTGTGTGCTGCCAGCAGCAGCTCTGCCCTAAGTCCCCTGGACCAGCTGGCATGAAGGCAGCTGTGAGTTCAGCAGCTGGGCAGAAGGGATGGTGACGCACGGTGCTTTATCTGGAGATCTGCTTTATCATTTGCTGTTTTAACCTCTGAGCCTTTGGGTTCCGAGGGCCAGATCCTGGACTCCGGGCATGCCCTCCCTTTACAATCCTAGCAACACTGGTATAGTCACTGTGATGGTTCTCATCAAGAGAGTGCACCAGGTGCAAACAAACCACATGTTGCCCAGGTTTACTAACCCTCAAATTCCTCCTATGGATCTGGGTTTGGATCCACATGGTCAGAGATGTCAGCCAGGATTTTCCATCTGGGACAAAGCAAACCCTTTCTACAGTTTCCCTGCAGTACTATGCCAAAGGTGCAGTTTGGTATGCTCATCACTCTGGTATGTGTTTCCTCTCTACCTACACATGGGCATATTCAAAGCTTTTGCAACCTATCCAGAAAAAAATAACCACCACAGTAAGAGGACATTGCCTCCCTGAAACTCCTAAGTTAAGAAAGGCCAACATTCCCTGACTTCTTACTTCAGAGATCTCTAGTCTCAGACTTGTGGAAGGCTGGAGGCCGTATCAGTCAAAGGACCATTTTTGCCTCACCTGATCTTCTGTCTTCACCAGCAGCTGCTGTGTATCCTAAAGACAGGTTACAGAGCAACAAGGTTTTTAGCCTGGCCCAGAAAGTCTGTTCTTGTAATGAATAAAGGGATATATTTTACTGTCTGAACAGCTGCTGGCTCCACACATGCCTCCCTGTTTCAATAAGGAGTGGAGCTGAAAGGGCAACATGTCCTTTACTCTAGATCTCCAGCCAAGTCCACAGGCGCAGCTTCCACTCACAGACAAGCAGGAATGCTCATGTGGACATTCAGGATTTCAAGGCATTTGGGCAGTCACACATGTAGCAACACGTGAGAAATCGGCTGTGTGAGAAGGAGTGTGCTGGCATGTGGAGACTGACGTCCCCAAAACAAGCTCAGACTGATGTCCTCAAACCACGCTCAGACTGATGTCCCCAAGCTTAGTTCAAGGACTGGCACCAGACTTCCAACACAAGTGTTCTGAAAAAATTCCCAGATACAAGGTAGCAGGAAAGCACACACTGCCATTACAAATACAAGCATGACGGTCAAATTTGGTGACATCCATAGGACCATGTCAGTCCACCGTGAACGATTCAGCTCCTGTTCTGATAATTTCTGAGGAGCCAGCCTTTGTTCTGAACATTTTATATGTCCCCAGCAGTTTAACACAGATGTTGCATGTATTGTCTATTGTGTATTCGCACTACTCCATAAAGGCATATGTAGTCCTCTCACATGAAAAATATTACTGGGGAGAAGGCAGTTTGAAATTCTCACGTATCAACAAGTCATGACACAGCCCAGTCTCCAACCGCCTGTACTTGGCTGGCTAACACACAAATAAGAAAAATCTTTCTGTCTTCTACAATGGGATTTTAGCTCATCTTAACCATCTGTTTGATTTTTTTTTTTTCCCATAGCAACAAGTCCTTTTTGGAAAATTCCAAGGGTATCTATCTAACCACTCCTTTTAAGGCACCTTATTACCACCTTAATATCAGATATGGCATCTTTCCTATGGACTAGGAATAGTAATTTTCACTGATATAAAATGCAGTTTTTAACTGCTCTCTTGACAGAAAAGTTTAAACTGGCAGTTTTATAATGAATGCTGGAAGCTGAAATTAGATCACTTCTTCAATAAACAGCAAGAGGAATTGACCTATGCTAGAGCAAGATTTCACAATGTTGTATTTTTAATATCAAAAATACATTTTCTTTCTAACACCCAGAAAAGACAGGATAGAAAAAGAAGCCTGGAACTGACCTACTTTCATTGCCCAATCAGCCTATTATTGAGCCAAACATGTTCTATCAAACTTCTTATTGTTCTTAGCAAAGAGATGCCATTTCTATGAATTCAGAATGATTTGGGAAAAGAAACCTCTCATTTTGTGACCTGAAAATTTTTATACAAGTCTTTCAAACAGTTCCAGAGCACACAAACTTAGGAAACTGCCCCTGTGAGACAATTTCTATAATCTCCTTGATCTTTCCCACTTTTGAAAGTGATAGTGGTTACAGCTGCAGAATAGAAGCTTGCCAAATGTCAGGCTTTTATCTACGACCTCCTTAATATTTGATAGTTTTTCTGATCCCCAGCTTCTAAATTCATGTGATAAACTGAGAAATTCTGCTTGGGTAAAAAAAAGAAGAAAGTATTTTACCTCTCCTGATCACAAAGTGCAGCTTCAAGTTATGAACTCTGAAGGGTAGAACACCAGATAATAATTACAAATAAGTAAAAACTCTTCATTATTTTTTATGTGCAAATGCAAACCTCACAATTGTCTTGAGCCCCATGCATGATACTGTGAGTGTTGGGAGTTGAATGAATTAAGCTCATTCCCAAACATCTTATTGAGAAACAAGTTGGTTTTGCACATCTTGAATTATTTAGTTTCTCAATTCAAGAGTTCACAGGCAGGAACTACTTTTCTGGCAAGGTGACGGGGTTTGGGGAGCAGTTTTTGGGCAAAAGTGTCCTTCTTGCTGCTGTCTGAGAATGCACACGCTGTCCCCAAAGCCCTCCCTGTCACCTACCCCTTGTCTTTCATGTCAAGTTTGATCCTCAGCCTGGGATTACATATTTCCACCTACTGATGTCAACTGCTAAGTGAATCATGGGAGGATCTGAATAGCAACCACATAAGTGATCTTCTTGAGAAAGGAGGGAGCACTCAGGACAGTCTCCCTTATAGCTGGGAGAAGGAGGCTGTCACCCAAACATCATGACACTCAGATAAAGATGGGGTGAAGGGAATGGAATTGGAGGGGATCATTAGGGAAGGTGTACATCTCCCCAGAAAACAGAACCTCAGCACAACCTGGCCTTGACTCTGACCTGAAAGAGAGGCTCATCCACAACAAGGTACACTTAGTGTGATCTCTCACGAAGATCAGTAGCTCTAAAAATTAGCAACAATTTTAAAAGAGCAGACACAATAATTTTTGCAAAGCCATCCCAACCTGCAGTGTTTCTTGACTGTCTTGTGTATTATTTTTTTTTAGGGGAAATTTTTCACTTTCTCTCCCCATGTCTAAGAAGACAGCAAACATCTGACTGTTTCACTGCACTGGTCCCCCTTCAGGATCTTCTTCCAGTCTTGATTAATCCATAAATGCTTTGCTGGAACAAAGAATGTGCCTAGAAACCTTTGCCTGTGTCTTCAGAAGCTTGTTTTGCAGCCAATCTCCTTGCACACTTGCACAGATGACAGAGAAAAGTTCTAATATACCTGGACTTTACTCTAAGAGAAGCAGAAGGGAAGCAGAGGGTGTTAAATGACATGTACTAAAGGATGCAGCTTCAGGACACTGTCTTTACAAGAACATTTTTTCCTTTTCCTTTTTTTTTTTTTCCTCTTGGCTTTTAAGTCAGCCTACACAGAGCACAGCCCCTTTTAAAATCCCAGCAGGAACTTAAAAAAGAAAATGAAACTGAGTTTATTGGGACCAGGTTCCAGCTTCACAGACTTCTGAAGCAAAGTTGTGCTCTTTGTAGACTGTCAGATGCAGAAGACAAAATATTCATATATTTAGAATTTACCACGAGCATGGGTCAAAACAGTAGAAATCAGAACTGTTCCAATGTTGGGATACCTGCCAATTCTAACATAACATATTCAGGCCAAGAGTGCAGCATAGAATGCATTTCTGAAAGCCAGATCTTTTGGCAATAGCTTTATCATCAAGAAGGAAAACACTTCTGTCCTCTCACAATTTAGGCTGCAGATGGAATACAGACATTTCTCCAGATCTGCTTGGATAGACAAAAGCAAACTTACACATCACATCACCGGCACTTGTGCAACCCAGCAGTCTGGGATCCTGGGGGAACACGGAGATCCTGGGAGGGACATTAAACAGGCTGGAAACAAACAGTATTTGTGGGGGACCCTTATTTTTGCTCTGAGACATTTGTGAGCAACTCCTGACCCCAGCAGAAGCTGCAGCTCTGTGCTTCTGTGTGCAGCAGACAGAGCTGGACATCTTCTTACAGCTCAGTATTCCTATTTCTGTGCCAGTGCATGTCTAAAGCACCATTTTGCATTAAATTTTTCAGGTTACAGTATTTCCATAAAGGAATGCACAGCTCAGAGAGAGCCCTGAAGGATCATAAAAAACTTTTGTGTCTCATAAGTACCACAAACTCTTGTTGATGTCAAAACACGGACCTGAAGAAATATGGAGATGATGATGCTGCACAGACCTGCAACAAAAGCCTCATTTTCAGGCATGTGTGTGCATATGCTCCTTTTGCCTTTTGAAGAGCACAGAATCCCCAGGTCTCCCAGCCCAGTCAGTGCAGTCCTACCACAGCTCAGATACCTGAGCCTGCCTCAGACCCACACTTGTGTGAACACAAGTTACAGGCCGAGGCTCCCACCAGGAACTTCCAGTGAGTCTCATGGCAAAAAATAACATTCTGTTTCTCCAGGCTAATTGCACACTTGTGCTCCCCAAAAGGAGCAGCCAGGCAACAGCTCCATCATGCTGACTGCTTTACTCATCTTTTTTCCCCCTCCCTTTTTTCTCCAAATACGTAATTTACTCTGCTTGAGGGAGTATCTATAATAAGCCCCTTCTGGGAGCAGCTGGACTGGTACAGGCTCAATGCAAAGGCAGCCCCAGCTCCCCTCAGCTGGGCTCTGGCTGCACTGGTGGCACCTATCTGTCCCTCCTCCTCCTCCCTGTACTGCCTGAACATTCTGTGCTGCTGCTGCCCAGAATGTCACCATGAATAAGTACAACTGTCAGATTAAATCACTGCCTGGGTGGGATCTGCTGAGCCTACGACACGCATTCCGGGCACCTAAGTCATCCCAGGGAATCTGTCCAAGAAAGAGATCTAACTGAAGCTGCTGCACATGGCAAATCAGCTTTGGGGCTATAGGATGAAATATGTTATTCCCTGTGTCAGGAGGGCTACAGGGGGTGGAGGAGCAGGCATTCAGTCTCCTTTTGCTGTGAATGCACTTGTAGAATAACTGTGTTTAAGTCCCTGGAGGTTCAGAGCAAGAGATGAAATGGCAGTTGTTGCTGACAAAGCAGAACTTCTTTGTGGTGGGAGCACAGAAAGTCTGTGGGCCCTAAGCAGAGGTGGTCAGAGGGAAGGCAAAGGTTTATTGCTGCCTCCTGACATCCAGAAAGGGCCAGGCTTTATCTAGGAGTCTGTCCTGTTGACAGTCCCCACTGCAAGTTCTAGGTCCTAGGGAGAAAGGCCTCAGTTACTTCACCACACCAAAGTCCTCCCAGCTGCTGGCACTGTGATGTTGTATCCATGCATCGTCCATCCTAGCCTGGGCTCAGGGCATATTCTTCCATACTATCCTTCCATGGATTACTGGTGGGCACACCACTCAGAAAGCACTCACAGGGCCAATCCTCTCAGCAAGCAGACATATCAATCTGCAGCTTCTGGAAGGTCTGGTTCGACTTGTCTGCACACCTGTCTCCCCTCCATTTCACCAGTGGTTCACCAGAACTCTACTCCACATGGCTCTCCCAGACATACCAGATCTTGGGGAAAAAAACGTGGTAAGTAAAGGTGGTTGGGAAGATAAGGGAAGGGAAGTAATGTATGGACAGTCACTTGCAGGTTTCTTTCATATGAAAATATGAGCAAACTTATTCTATGCCTGCGGTGTCAGCCACAACTCTGTCACCACCAATTCTACATGTGCTAATGACTTTAACATTGTGTTGATCACTTTTCCTCCCACTTCAAATCTTTTTCCTGTCACCAAGGGTTATTCAAAACCATGCTGTTTGGAAACTGGCTTTCTTACATGCATTTGCCACCTCCCTCTGAGTGGAATGCTAATTTTTGATGAATATTTACTGCTGTGCTGTAGTTCAAATGGGGAAAGAGGTGCCCTGCTTGCCCTTTCTTCAACCTTTAGTGACTGTGGCACTAAGACAAAGATCTATCTCTGAGTGGCTTCATTCATGGCTGACTGTTTAATTAGGTAAAGTGGCACAGTTTAAACAAACTTCCCTTGAATGTGCCCACTGAATGGAACAGTAATGACAATAACACTTTATAATAATATTGTGTCTTTCACCCAATGCCTTGACAATGCCTCACAAAGAGGGAAAATTTCATTTATCTTTATGTTTATGAAGATAAGTGTGGAAAAAATAAGGATAAAAAGGTGAAATTTCTGCAGAAGACATTGGTAGAGACAAGGGAGCACAACCCTATGGTAAACACTTCCAGTCTCTGGCTCTGACTACTACAGCTGAAAAAAAAAAAAAAAAAAAAAAAAAGGATGCCCCTAGACCTAAACTCTAAACTCAAAGTGTGCTGCTCTCAGGAGAATCTCAACACCACCACTGTTCTCTTCTGGTCACGGAAATAGAGTAAAAACAGTACTGTGACTGTGCCTCTAGCCTAATCAAAACTGTGAGGTCCTTAATTAGGACAACTGAAAGGCTGACTGTCCTTTATCTGATCACAGGAATTACCTTCCCACTAAGAAGCTGCTTTATGGTCCCCCAAAACCACCTAACCCATCTGCTTCCTGATCCACATGGCAGTTAGTGTCTCTTAGAGGTGAGGAGTGACATGTACTGCCACATTTTAGCCCCTCTTCTCTTTCTCTGGATTTGGTTCAGCAGCACATGGAAACTTGCCTTGGGCATCTTGAACAGGCACATGGTGGGGTTCTGTGAGATGAGCCAAACCAAGCAGTATGGTGCTTGTCAGTGAAGGGAAGGGAAGAAGCTGATTAGGAATATGCAGAGAAGAGGGCAACAACAAAATAAAGAGGGAGTTCTAAACACAGGAGGAAAGTAAAACTGAGATTAAAAGGAAGGAGAAGTACAGACACAAAGAGAAACTGGACACAGAGGGCCGTATCTGCACTAGGCACATCACTGAGCTTTGCCAAGGCATCAGAATGAAGATCCAATTAAAATAAAAGGCAGAAGACTGGTGCCTTCTGCAGAGCATTGCACCCTCCCTATGAGATCACTCAACACGAGCCTGATGCTGTCACTGACCCGGCATTGTCCCGGCAAAGTCATTCTCCAGGACACCCTGCAGAGGAACAGTGATTTGTAACACGCTGGGGGGTGAAAGGAAAATGATGGGGCAGGGAAATACTGGGCCTCACAGTGGGAGGCATGAGTAACAACAGACAACCCAAAGCATCCAGCCTCAAAGAGCTGTGCACAGGGGACACTGGATCTGCAATTTTGCTAAGCTTACAGAAAGGAATGTAAGCTTAATTTGTGGCAGTGGGAAGCCACTGGGGACTCAGGGAAATTAGTAAAAGGAGGTGTTGCTGCGCTACTTTATAGGAACTTGACATGATGTTCAAATGCTGTCTGTTGGGAGCCTGGATTACTTTATTATTATTTTTAATAACTCCAGAGGGCTTTCTTTTGCAAAGGGACTCAAGCTGAGATGGTGGATTTGTATGTTCACTATTCATTTGGAGGGAGAATTGTTTGATGGGTGCTGAAGTTTATGTTTCTTTTGCAATGAGAATTGTTGGAATGGTATGTGGCCAAGATCTGTGTTCTCATTTTCACCACACAGTTATGTAAGACTCCTAAATAATAAAATAATGCATGCTTTTTAAAGGAAAGAAATGGCTGCATGTGCTCCCAGTGTGAGGGCCTGTATGTGGTATCCAGTGAACAGCACAGGGCTGATCTGCAGGGTCCATTGGGGGTCCCTGACATTCATCAAGATTCTTTGTTCTACCACTGGGAAATGAGAAGGAATCTGTATTTCAGAAGGACAAAGGATTACTGGATTTTTGTATGTGCTCTAGTCCGTATAGATGTGAGCTGACATGAAACTGTATATCTCTGATGCTCTTATGTGTGTACTTTGAGGGAAATAGAGAAATGTGACATTTCCAGAACTTACAGGATCTGGTAATTTCTGCTGTTCACCTGATTTCCTGTGAGTGCATCCATTGCATTTTTTAACCCAAGGATATTTCATTTTACAGAGGGATGGACATAAGGTCATTTAAATGGAACTGAAATATTAGCTTTTCATCTAGTCCAAAGTACTTCATCAAGCACAGCCCAAGCGATTTCTCTATCTCCTGCTATTCCATGAGATGTAGCTGTCTAGTCAAGTCTTGATGTCCTGATATGCTGATTCCATACTGGTCCTAGGCATTCTTGATACACAGCTAAAGTACACTACATAAAAGTTTACCTTTTGCTTAAATTACCTTGCTACAGCTCAAGTTAATCTACTTCTTCTCTGGTTAACAAATATAATTGATGCTTCATTTCCTTCTCTCAGTAGTAATAGAAGGTTGCATAAACTGTTTCCCAATATACTGTGTTGTAACACGATGGCTGGGTATTAAAATAAAGGGCGATAAACAATTTAAGATGAGAGATTAAATTAGTGCACTGCAAAGACTGGGAAACCAAGCAAGAGAGCTCAGGAATTCCAAAGGAACTATATTCTATTTCTGCCATTCTTTGAATGTGAATTCAGAGTGACTCCATTAATTACAAAGAAATCTGGGGTGAAGATTTGCCAGGCTGAGAAACTGAATTGCAGTCTACACTGCTGTAAAAAATACAGAGATTTTTTTTTTTTTAAATGAAGCTTTGTTTCTTCAGCAAGTTTCTACCCACTCCAGTTGGCCTGCTACTCAGTTAAGCTGAATGAGTGTAAGTATATCCATGTAACAGAGATGTACCAAAATACAGCAGGGATTTGGGAAACAATTTTATTAAGTCTGTAGTTTCTCTGTGGAATGACCCTTTGTGTAAATGAAGCTCAGTGGCTCTCAGTACATAGAAAGTCTCCTAGGGTTCTCACATGCGGCATGCACCAAATACATCCCCAGGGAAAGCATATTTGCTGCTGCTTTCCCATACACAAGAAGCAAAGATCAGCTCAAAGCTGATCAAAGCAAGAATAAGCTGCTGCTACTCCAAGATTTTGGGAAGATACATCCAAAACCAAGACATCTACAATAATAAAGGGTCCTGCTTTTATGTTGCTTCCAACCATGCTGTGACCGTCCCCAAGATCTTTGCCAACATGGCTGTGAGGAAATGCAACAGATAAGATTTCCTTTGCCCTTTTAAGAGAAAGTTTGAAAGCCCAGAGAGCTCTGCTGGAAGATAATGTGACACAGGCTGTCTCTGTTCTCCAGAGGATTAAGATTAATAATAGGCAGATTATTAATTCAAACAATGATAAAAATTCCACTGTTACTTGTTGTTGCAAGATTTTATAAATTGGCTTTTCCCCCTTTACAATCTAGAAAATCTGAACAGATCCATTCTCAGAAGCAATTAAGTTCACAATCTGGTCCCTATCTTCAGGTTTCATCAGTTCGATTTCCAAATCTATTTGAACACAAATACTAGGAAACCTGAAAGAGAAGCTGTTATATTGTAAATCAATCAGCTACCCTGTAAGACAGGAACTGAAGCCTCTGCTTTTATTAGTAGAAAGAATTGAGTCATTTGCCATGACTACATGCTTCTGGATATGATTTACTGTTTCTGCAGTTCATTACAGAAAAAAGCCACCAACTAGTGCACAGAGCCTTCCTCAAATTTCATATCAACATATCCTGGGACCTAGAGATGGACTGCTTTTGCATCTGAAAATCCCTCTGATATTAATCTCCCTTTATACTTTGCTGCACACATCTTCCTGAGCCACAAGAGAAATGTGGGAGATGGGATGTGACCCAGACCTGAAGAGAGGTGCAAATTGGCTCGGGGATGTTGATTTCTTCCTTTCAGACAAATAGCTCTTTCTGGGCCCTCTCACAGCAATACCTTATCTTTGCTGTGAACACTTAGAAGAGGGACATCACTTTTACCCAGAATATGAGTAATTGTTTTCAGAAATTCATGACAAATGGGAAGGAGTTTAGGTCTCTCTCTGGAATGACAGGGGAAAGAACTGGAGAAAAAATTAATTGCCATGAAGAAGATTGCATCAGCCAGAGAGACCAACCATGGTTTGGTGAATACAGTGGGACCACACAGAGCTGTAATTTCAGAAAAGGTTCTACTTTGCCAGTAATGCCTTAGATCATTGTTCTATTAGTAACTATTTTCTTCATATTAGTACAACAATTACTACATTTTCCAACAGCTTCCTACAGTTGTATCATGGAAATTGTTGCCTATAAATTATATACATATGCCTTATCATATTCTCAAAACATATAACTGAATCAGGAAACTCATTCACACCTCCCCACCTATCTATGGTATTTCTTGGATGCTGATGACCTTGGCAATTAAAAGCTATTTCTATATACATAATACATAGGAAACACAGAAGCATGTTCAAGGTGTGTCATCATAGCCTCATCTGCTGAAGATGTTACTTAATGCTATATTCCAAGAATTTCTGCTTACGGGACTCAAGGTGAATCATTTGCCTGGAAATTGTCCTTCTTTTCTTAAAATGGGAATCTTGTTTTGGTGCCCTCTTACACTGAAATAGTTTGGTTGGAACTCTGAGATTTAGATTTGAATGCAAACCCCAACTGCATTATAAGTTGTTGAAATCCCAAGGTTAATGGACAGACAGGATGACTTGAGCTCAAATTTCCCTAAACTGTGATTATGTTTGGAAACAGGGAGAGTAACAGACTTGTGTAATAAGAGCAGGAGTTGTCAGAACAAATCTGGATTGGGAATGCCCCCCCCGGGCTTGCTACAATTGTACCTGCAGAAAATTTCCTTGACGCGATGCTTGCTCGTGTGCCTCCATTTGGGACTGTTTCAGACTGAGCTTTGCAGAGCAAAACAGATCAATCACTGCCTAAGAGCACAGGTGTGAATCCTCGGAATTGGTCCTTGCATTCCTCACCACAGTGGCAGAGCCTGGGGAGCAGGCAGGCCAGAGGAGAAAAAGTAAAAGGCAATGTCCAGTACTGTACCTGCTCCTCAGCCATCCCAGGAACCTGGTGAGATTACCAAGAACTAAAAAACTGCTCACTTCCTCTGGAAGCTGAAGCTGAGCCTCTGTTTCTAAAGGAACAGGAAAGGCTGGGTATCTTTGCTCAAATGGAAGCTCACCAATGCTGATGATCTGTTCTGTGGCTTTTGTTTGAGCCTTCAACAAATAATTTTCTCATCATAATCTAATGACCTTATTTGACCCAACAGAGTGGTACTGAAACTCATTCCCCATTGAATCTCACACCCAAGCAGTATTGTAACAGGTCTCTGTGGACTTGCACTGAAATTACTTTTCCTTGTAAAGGGACATTGTTCCTTCTCCCTGCAGACTTGAAACAATTTTCTTCTTACATCTCACATATCACAGGGCTCTTAGTGTCCATAGGCCACATCTCTTCAGAATAGCTTTCCACAGAATTTCACATTTAAAATGCTATAATCAATAACCTTAGTCTAGCACAGCATTTTCCCCCCCTAAAATTACACATTCAAACAGCATCACTTCTGTTCTCTCCAGACTTGCATTTACAATCCATTTCCCACCCTAACAATATTGCAAAGGAGATGTTTTAGTTGGTGTTACATTAATGTTGCAGGCAATTTGCACTCCTATGACTAGAAATTGCCATTCAGGAGATTGTGCCCTTATGAGTGCCAATCCAATGGGCAAAATACTGCCATTGGAGAACAACATTCAAAATTATATGGCATGTATCTTAAACAATAGAGCTGCAACAGCCTCACTGATAGTATAGTAATGTCAGGCTGTTAACTCCAAATGATCTCATTTTTATCATGACAGAATTTGCCCTCTTTTTTATGTTGTTATTCTTTCAGCTTTCTCAAATCCTTTCCCTTACTATGAAGCCTTTGGTCCCTCATTCTTCTCACTCCTGTGCTGTTTATAACTGGTGCTTTCTCTGACTAGCGTTTTCCATTTCTCTACTGGAATGTAATTTTAAAGACACTTGCTGGTGGCCTTCTCATTTGCCTCTTTGGCCTCTTGCCTTTCAAAAGGAAGGCTCAAATTCACAGCCTATCTTATAGTACAATAATTTCTCACCTGTCAAAACTAATCACATGGGTTAGAAATCAGGAACTCTCGGATTTACTTGAATGCTTTTTATTTGTTTCTTCCTTCTCTTCAATCTACTGTTACTTGAGCCATTGAGATGATTTAATTTCTAGACTTTTCTCTGCAAACTAGGGCCGAGAAACCTTATCTTTATGACAGTCAAATGACAGAAATCACATGAGTTGGGGGCTTTAAGAACATTAAATATCTTGAAAAGTACAGCCTGAAGATGTCATGAGAAGTGACTATGCAGAGACCAAAACAGGAAGTTTCCATCTGTTTCAAACCCAAAGAGCACATTAAGCATCGGGCTGGCTCCAGTGTTGCTACCTCTTATCTACAATTCCATGAATCCCTGGACTTAATAATTCTGCACTACGAAAAAAGTCTCAGATTCCTGGAGAGCAGAAACCGGCAGAATGGGGTCAAAATATTAAATATATGTCAGAGAGGTGAAAAGTCTGATAAAACCTGCTCTTCTTCCCTAGAATCAACAGATTTCTCTTGAAGTGAACAAGAGAAAAATTTCCTTTTGCTTTACTAACTGACATGTATTTCAGTATGGTACCCTGCCCTAAAGACTGATGTCCTTTGGAGTTCATTTGGACAGAAAAACTTCTCATTGACTCAGCTGTACAGCCACTACTACAGGGGGTCCTGTATCAAGCACACATTCCATGAGCACTGAAACCTGCACAGTTATTTCACTCAGGGTTTTGTCAGCCTCTTACTGTGTCATCTCCTAAGGGTGGTGTTTGGGTCCACGCTCAAATCCTTCTCGAGATGCCATCAAATCCATAGCATTGAAAGTACAGGTGCAAGTCCCTCACTGATGGCAGGAGGCTGTTTGCTGGCATGTGGTTCCAGAGGACAATGGAACACTTTGCCAATGAGCTTCATTTCCAGCCAGAGGTTCGGGTTGGGGTCAAGGTCTCACCATACCTGGCACCCTAACAAAGGGAGTAGAGCAAAGCCAATATCTCCAAGAGCCTACTCTGTAAAAAGACAAGATGTAAAAGCCAGGCCTAGGGGCCAAGAGAAGGAAAACACAAATGGGCAGAGAGCTCCACCTGCTCAGTGTTCTGTGTGCTCACAAAGAACAGGGAAAATAAGGCCCTTGTCCCTGGGTCATCCAGCTTAGATATCCCAACTATTATTTTTTCTTCAGTTTCTAATCCAGTCTTTCCATTTGGGAATTTCTATTTTGTATAGCTAAATTAAAGCAAATTGAGCCCAAACTATGACAGTATGTTTGTACGTGTGAGAGCACTGATTGACAGCCTGGCAGAAGAAAGCTGAAGTCCTTCATGGTGGCTTGATTTGAATTCTATCTGAGTCTTCTTGCAGCTGAGTTCTGCAGCAATTTTGCTACCAACAAAGCTGATGTAGTGCTGACTTCCATACCTGGTCCAGCTGATTCTTGATAACCTAGCATTTTAGGAAGAAAAGAATTTGTCAGAAAGCTCCTGAGGCATCCTCTAATGCTAAGCCTGCAGGACCTGTCCGTTTAGCTACTCTCCACCCTAATGGCTCAGAGTCACCTCATCTCCAAATGCAGCATCATTAGTTGGTTGATTTCTCTCAGGCATCAGAGCAAGAGTGCAGCTCAGGCTTGGATTTTGATAAATCAAGGCAGGTCTTATTTTTAAAAGCAAGCTAACCAGTGTAATACATCTGGCAGAATGTACACTTTTGCCTTCAGAGATATGAGTAAAAGTTTTCTGAATCCAGTAGATGTGCTTTAGGTAACCCTTTGTTTCACCCTGACCTATGCATTGAATGCAGCAGTTGGACCCTTTGATTTCCCCTTTCTTCCTTCAGGCATTCAATTTGTCTCTTGGCACAAAGGGCACCTTAGGCAATTCTAAACTATCACAGTACTGCAGTCAGCTCTTCAAGATGTACATGTGAATGTCTGGTCCCCTTCACTAAGATCCCAGTTCAGATAATGACCTTCCCAAAACCTCATGCTGATCACACACTTAGGAGGGAGAAATCCTAAAGATAATGTAATGCAGATGAACACATTAGCTAAGAGTATCTGAAATTATTCTATGAGAAGCCCTAGGGAGCATGAATTAACAGGAGAAGCTGAGCATGTGAAAAAATCCCTCTCAATGTCATTTTGTGCCAAGTATTCAAAAACCACACACAAACTACATATAAACTTGTTAAGTGCTTCAAGGGGCACAATCACTATAAATCTGGGCTCACACTCCAGTCTATTCAAAATGATTTTTTAAAGTACTGTTCTGTTGATGATGTCTTTGTTTTATTTCATGTGGCTTAGGCTATTCTAGACTGGGTATGTTTTTCTTTTGTTTACAGAGAGCATCTCAAAGCCATAAGTCTCTGAAAGTCATCAGGATTATTATTTCTGTGGAGACACAGCTCAGATGTGGACAGGCTGAGTATACAAGTGTATACAAGCTGCAAGTGATGCACATGTATCCCGCAGGACTCGGTTCAGCACGTGCACTCCTGAAAACTCTCCAGGTTTAGTCCCTGCCCTTCAGTTATTAAAATGAGTTATAGGTTAGGCATATTGCTACCTTCACTTTCCACCTAGAAAGGTGCATAATTTATTTGTTCTTGAAATAAGACAAACAAACCCCTCAAAGCCAACCAAAGCAAATTTAAACCAGACCAACCCAAAACTTAGTTACAGAATCTAAATACTACTCTCAAAACCTTCCCAGCAGCATGTTTCCAGGTGACATTATACTGTGGCTACATTTCAGAATCAGATAAGGCATGGACAGAACATGACATAATACTGCACATTGTCAGGTGTCCAAGCCCAAATTCTGCAGCTGATTGCTTGAGGAGGATATTAGAAACTATGAGAGTGACAAGCCATATGTAGGAAATCAATTCTGATTTCGAGGTTGTTTATGGCAATGAAGAAAATTAAACATTAAAAGTGTCCAATGGACTAAACTAAAAAATCAGTTTAGAGGAAGAAAATATAGTGTTTGTCTGTTTTAAAAATAAGAGTATGTTTCGCTTGGGCTGACCCTAAATGTACTTAATTGTAGCATCTGCAAGATCTACCACTCAAGAGCTCGGTTTCTAAGTCACAGAGGAAGAACATTAGTGCTTTGTTTTTTTCCTTATTAAGAGTTTATAAACAATCTTCAGATCTTCTTTAACTACAAGAATATTACTTTCAGGAAAATGTAAAAGTGAATGAAGAAAATGATATATTTCAGTTGCATAAGTCCTTTCACTGCTTGTGAATGAATGGTTGAGTTTAAATACTAAATACTTTTTCTGATGCCAAACACATAAAAACTGGACTGTAAAGTCCACCCACTGGCAGCTTATTGACAGCTCAAATTTTGTGTCTTATGACAATCAAATGAAGAAGTGTAGGAGATGTAATATATATTTAAGAACACGTAGATGCTTCAGGACACAGAGAAGTGAAGAAGATAAAACAAGAGAGCAGAGATATGTGACAAATAGATGAATATGGCACAGAACATATCCAGTAAAAGCATGTGCTGTCTCTCCTACCCAAAGAGAACAAACATTAGTAAAATGCTGCAATAAGATCACAAGTATTTTAGAGGGTCTGGCACTGTCCCTGCAATACCCTATGTACTGAGGCAACAAAGAAACAGTGTGAGGAAAATGAGGGCTATATCTGGAGGCATCAGAGAGCAATTTGGTGAAGCAAAGGATTCCCAGGACTGATTGCCCCTCATTGGGAGTGCTACCATTGTACTCAGGGAGAATAGAATTGGCTGTGAATGCTTTGCACCACTGAAAAGGAGATGTAATCTCCTCTAGCACAAAATGTAGCCTTCAGACGTTTTACGGATCAACTGAGAGCCAGCACAGTCAATTGGAAAAGAGACTAAAGGAAGTCAGGAACCCTCCACTTTACCCACCTGTAAGGAGTGGCTGAAGCAGTGAGTGAAAAGTCATTCCAGGTATGATCTATGTGAGAGAACTCTTTTGAACAGGAACACTTTTACAGAGGGACATTGTTGATTCTTATTTAACCCATGAAATCCTGAAAACTAACCTGATTTTTTTTAAACTACTATTTCCTTAGATTGATATAATCATCATTACTATGTGGTGAAAAGAGGCTGGATAAACTCTTTGAGACAGTACAGTTAAAATGCATGAGTCATGAACAAAACAGCTGGGGAGTACAACTCAGGGACAAATATTTTACTAAGATCACATGAAATTGGTAGAGACAACAAAACCACCATTTGTAGAGTTTAAATCAGTTAAAAGCAATATTTAGATGAAATCTTCCTACCAAATGCTGGCAAATGGTGTTGAAAACAGACAGTTACTTAGGAGAATACTTATCTTACTGTCTGAAATAATTATCCAGCCCAAAGTTCCTGTTGTCCACAGCTACTATCTAAAGAAGAAAAAAAAAAAAAAAAAAAAGAAGGAAAAAAGGGAAAAAAGAAAATCAGCTGCTCACAGGGAAAACTAGGAGGTATTCTATTCCATATTGGCTAGTCATTATTATTGAAATCTTACATCAATCATAAATTTAACTGTAGAGAAGGGTATATCCCATCCAAAGATTAATCTGAGCCATGAAATTAATTCCTATATTCATTTCCACAAATTTTGAGGTTGTCAGATATAAGTTTGTTAGATTTCAAATATGTACTAAAATAGTCCTAAATTTCAGTTTTGAGTTTGAAAAGAAGTGTGAATTTTCCTTAAATCCAAAGGAAATTTTTACTTGAATCTATATTTTTGTCCAGAAATCAGTTGAGGGGGAAGGTCCCATTCTGACAAACCCCTTTGCAAGACAAAACTGCATTTTAATCCAGCAGAGCTCCTGCCTCTAATCCCTGTTTCTTTGCAGTTTGTCTGTGAATTATATCTGAAAAACCAATCTCAGAACTCGTCATCACCTACACAAACACACCCTCAAAATTAATACAGGCTCAGCTTTCAATAACCTTTACCCACAGATAGACTGCGTTCGTTTTCACTGGTGATATTCTCAACATCAGTTAGTGTAACTTGAGATTCGATAGTGACATTTTCTGTTTTTGTAGAAAACACTGTACAGGTAAAAGCAGTGTCATTTACCTCACCCCCCTACCATCTCTACTGATTTTGATCTTGATTGGATTGCTCAAATTGCTGAATATATTCCTATTATCCTGGGAAAATAATAACTGTGCCATCTATTCCATTTGTTTTACTACAGGCACTGTTGCCAACAGTACAATACATACAAACAGTACCTCTACAGGTGCACTCAAAGTTCAGACTAGTCATGAATTACACCTATGAATGAGAATTAAGTAGAACATTCCTTTCTAAATACATAGAAATTGGCAATGGAGGCTTCTTTAGTAACGAAGATATTAAGCCTGAAGGATTTGGCACTAAATGGAATCTCTTTCTGGGACAGAGATGATTTTACTGAAACGTTTGATAATTGTAGTTACTATAAGCAAGGGTTGGTAGAATCAGTTATTACGAAGGTTTCTTGACACTTCCCATTCATTATAAAATCGTCTTTTCAATTGCTGCAAACATTGCCAACCTTTACAAAGGCAGACTGAAATTTTCCATGCTGAGTCTCTCTCTTAGGCTGATTTATTCATCTAAAGGAAAATTTTAGCCACAACAGTTGGTCTTTACTAAGAAAAAGAGTGGATAAGAATACATAATTTTGCCCATATTTAAAGAAAAAACCACAGATCTGGAAATCCCTATACTTCAGATAAGATCCTGAAGGAGGGAGAGAGTTTTCACCAGTGGAGTGTCTTGTGCTGTTCCTGTGAAACTCAGAAATTGTGTTGCATGGACTTAAATCAATATTTCTTGAAGGCGATAGTATCTCCAAAACTAGGTGAAGGTTTGTGGAAAACCCAATATCTGTTTTCACTGCTTGTTCCTTTGCAGCACCCACATAGGAAAGGGGTGTATGTGTGTGCCAGTATATTTAAACCCCTTATCTGAGCCTGCAGAATTCAGAACTCGGTGGACCTGATTTTTTTCCCCTGCACACTCTCATTCCTATCCCATCTTGGCATTAAAAGGCAGGGGGAGATCCTCAACTGCCCTGTGCTTCTAATGACTACCTCATGGCTGAGCCAGTAGCACTGACGGGGAAACTATCCTGACACAGGAGGTAAAAAGGCCAAGACAAGTAGGAAGGGAAAGAAGGTGGCTGGAACTGTTTGGAGAGGCAAGAACTAGAAGATGGTCAAAATCTGAGTACAGGGCTGCTCAGGATGGGTGTTGATGGAGCGAGGGAGAAGAAGACAAAACAGCTTTTGGGACTGGGAGCCTGGAAATGCACTGGGTGGGGCTTAAGGGCAGCTGGCAGACATGGAAATGGAGGTCTTTTACACTAAGTTCACCCTAGCGGGGATGGTGTCCTTTGGGTACCTCTAAGGTTGATGAGGAAAGCACTTGTGCCCCAAGTAATGGTGATCAGTAATTTGAATTGCCTTCTGGAGGAACATTTCTCACCAGGGAAATGAGTCTTCAGAGGGGAAAGTTAGATGGTGAATGAGGAGCTGTGACAAAGGCAAAGGGATGAGTAGATTCACTGCCAGGTTTCAGCTAGAGAGATGGGTTTGGGGATTCATTTGGGAGTAGAGAAATTCAGTTTCTTCTCCTGCTTATCAGTCCAGGTGCCTCCTACAGATGTGTGAATGCTGCTCCTGCAAGACTAGACTACACCTTGCCCTTCACCACAGTGTTTTTATTGCTAAGCAAATCCACATTTCCATAGCTTGTCAGTCATCCTCTTAGGGATCCAGCAGGAGACCCTAGAGTCTGATCTGCAAAAATTGTTGAATATTCACAGCAAGAACTGAAATTTGCAGGAATATTCTTTAAATATATAAAATATTGTGAGGTGCCACGAAGTCAGAGAAAAAAAAAATTAGAATCCCAGACAATCAAAAACCTTTGGCAATGTTTTCTCTTCATATCTCTATTTTCCATCTGTCCAAATAGAGGTGCAGTATCCCCTCATTTCACTGAGGCATTGTGAAAATGGATTATTTCATGTCTGAAAACCACCCAGATACAATAACAATGACTGCTGAAGAAAAGCTCCTAAGGAAATTAAGAATTCTGTATTCAGAGCAGGCTTTGAATGGTGCGCAGTAAATAAGCCATGTGTTACACACTGAACAATGAAGATAAAAGAAAATACTAAATAGCTGCTCATTAAGTGAGCAATATCCATCCTGCACTTTAAACAGAGCAGAGATTTAATAGTATGTGAGCCCGTGATTAAAGACAATGCCCTAATGCATATGGCAGAAAGGCTCAAGTGAATTTGTAGCAACAACTTAAGTTCTTCTATTTCCCAAGTTTTGAGTGTTTATCTTGGCCCCTTTTTGAGAATGCCAAATACTCTTAATTTAGCCCCCCCAATAAATATTGGAGGGGGGGGGGGTGGATTCCAGAACTGGCTCAACACAAAGTCCAAGGGTGTCTGGATTCAGCTCATATTAGAGAAGAAAGCTGACCACAGCTTTTTATCTGGATCCAGATGTCCTCAAGTTTCAAGACTTGATTCTGTTTTGGCATCCTCTTTACTAATTTGTTCTCCCTAAGATGGGAGAGTGTTTCTGTGGACATCTTCATTATCTTGGCCTCCAGAAATGTTGCAGTACTAATCCTAACATTAAATTCTACTTATTCTTGTTACATATAGAGGGTCTTTTTTAGCATTACCAAAGCGTAAGGAGGGTGTAAGTCTTCCTAAGTAACTTGTGTAATGCAGACAAAACGGGCATTGTTCACTGTGAGATTACAAAGGACAAGACAGAGGAGATACCATATCAGGGCCACAGGGCATCCCAACAGAGTCAGGATGGAGCAGGAATGGATGCTGCCCTGTTGGAACTGGAAATCTCTGAAGCCTTGTCACACCTCCTGAAGCTTTCCAGCCACACCGTAACACTGGACAAGAGGAAACCCAGAAAACAAACAAACAAAAAACAGAGAGCATCTGTGCTGCAGGGAAAAGTACAGGTGTATGCTGAGCTTTGTCTTGAGAAGCTAAGTGCCATAAACTGGGAATACTGGAAAAACAGATGTTCAAAGAGTAGGAAAACAGAGAATGCATGTAGAAGGTCTCATTTCCAAGGCAGACAAATCCTATAGCTGCACCTGCTACTGCAGCCTGCAGCACTACCTTGAAATTTGCTTCAGCTCTACCATGTGAAGCCACAGACAAACAAGAGGCCATGTGCCATTTAATATAACAAAGCATTTATATTTGTCCTGTCCTCCAGGCTGTTGGCCTCTGAACTTACAGGTACACAAACAACAGAACCTGCACTCAGGTCGTTGTGCACCTGGAGTTACACAGAATTCAGAAAGTGCTTGTTTCAGATACAGAATCACACCATTGCACATACACATGTTCCTGAAGGACTGCTTTCAAAAATTCTTTACTCTTAAAAACTTTAAATGTAAAGCAGCTGTAAAATTTTCTCTTATACAATAATTTATCCCAAACATCTTGAAAAGAACCTGTCAACAAGGATGATCAATTGCAACACTTTTTATTATAAAGAACTTTGTTTTATGGTGGCTGAGAGCATTTGCTTTTATCCAATATGAACTTGTCAACAGTCAGGAAATTATATGGATGTTTGCTCTTAAGTCCTGAGAGAGAGGTTAGAAGCTCTTGATTCACTTCTCTTGTTTTATTTACTGTTACACAAAACCTTCACTATCTGTCCAGAAATGATAAAAACAGCACATCAGAGGACAAAACTACTGACGTAACTGAAAAAAACCAAACCTACGCAGTAAAATCAATTCTAATCTATCCTTCTTGCCACTGGATTGCCAGCCAATATGTTCAATATTCTAATCCTGGCTACTGAATCCCATTTTCCATATGAGAACCTGGATAATATTGCTTCCTAACACCTGGGGTACCACATCTGCTTAAGACCAAATTCCTGTTCCAAGGAAGAAAATTTCTATGTTTTCAAAACTAGAGACAACTCCCGCTGGTCTCTGAAGCGCAAGTAAGCAATAATCACATTATATTGTTTACAGGGATGTCAAGAGTCACACAGCCTTGCACCCTGATCTGCTACTGCAGGTATTGCAGCAAAGGTGGCACTCCACCCTCATCGTTTCTATAGCCATGTGGGATCTGAATCCTGTCTGTAATCCCACATCAGCCAGCCAACACTTCTGCGGCACTTCTCAGTGTCTTTTCATTCTCAGCTTTTGGCTATGCAGTTATACAGCAAATCCAGCATAGCACCTGTTAAGTGCCCGAGACCTGCTTTGGCTCCGTATCCCGAGCGCAGCTCCCAAGGCTGCAGCGGGATCGGCACGGGCTTTCCCAGCTAACCTGGAACAACACCGGCATCTAGCGGAGGCCAGCCCGGAGCAACCAGCTCAGTGCCAAGGACCTGCACTGCGGGCTGGGAAATATCACCCACCTCTAACTGTGCTTCTTCTCACTCGTTAACTGCTGTGACTCTCAAACAGGAGTCCCGTGCCCTTCATTTGTGTTCTCATCTTCCCCATAAATCCATTTTTAAAAGGGTACTAGAAAGAAGCATGTTTACTGCTGCCTTACTGGAAGGTTCTTCAAAGCAAGTGCTAGAAACTGTGATCCAACATGTTTGAGCACAAACACTTTCCAGTGTTGGAATTTGGTACATTATGAACAGGCAGTTACCAGGCTTCGCTGGGCAGAACAGTCCTGCTCAAACAAACTCTGCAGAAATAAAACCTGATTTTGTGTGGAGATCATAAAATGGTTTGGGTGGAGAGGAACCTTAAAGATCATCCAATTCCACCCCCTGCCATGTGCAGGGACACCTTCCACTATCCCAGGTTGTTCCAAGCCCTGTCCAGCCTGGCCTTGGACACTTCCAGGGGCAGCCACAGCTTCTCTGGGCAACCTGTGCCAGTATCTCACCATCGTCACAAGGAATAATTTCTTCCTAATATCTAATCTAAATCTACTCTCTGTAGGTTTGAAGCTATTCCCCCTTGCTGGGGACTTCAGAGATGGATGCAACTTTGCAGGTGGGGTCTCAGCAGAACAGAGGGGCAGAATCACCTCCCTCAATCAGTATGAGACCAGTAGAACATTTTGAAAGTCTTAAGCAGGTCTGTCTTCTCCCAGATGGCAAAAAGGAGTATTAGCACCCACTTACAGGTGGTGAAATGCTGTTGCTTGGATCCCACTCCAGCTTCTTTAGATTTGCTTTTTAACAACATATCCAAATTTGTCTCTTCAGCATTCCCATTTGAGTAGCCCCACTTGAAAAAATTTCACAACACACTTTCATATTGCTCATTTTCCCCAGTCCAGCTGAACATAATAAAGAATTTGGTGATTGCTACATTTGAGATATTTGTGTGCCTCAGTTTCATGGGGGCACACGCAAAACATAGAAGCAATACATGTCAGAGCCCAGCAATGGCTCATCAATTTGCCAAAAAGGTGGCACTATTTGCAGAATGGTTTTGACTTCTTCCTTCTGTGTAGTTAGAGTGAACAGAGCCATAGCTAGGTTTGTGCTAACCTACAAATCTCAGTATACATTGTGACTCCTGTTAAGGATTGTCCTGAGTGAAGAGAAAACTTCATTTTCATGTCCCTTGTTTCAGTTACAAAGTTCCTTTTTGTCTGAATGCATAATCTAATTTTCAAATGCCAGTTTCGTTTGCTGATTCCTCAGTTTAAAGCTGAGGTCATCTCAAAAGGAACATCAGAAAAATACATCTTGCTCTCAGAATTTAGTTTTCTCCTGTAGGCTTTACATAGCTTTTTTTGAACAATGGAACCTCAAGAGGATTTTGTGTTCTTCCCTCCCCTGCTCTTACCCCAGGGAAGGCAGCATTGCTAATAAAACCCACAAAGATCAACCCTAAAAATAAATATCTGCTGTTGGTCTAGACAGCTCTGGCTCTTGAAAGAATTTGATCTGGGTGGTAATTACACTTCACTTTCGATCTGTATATGAATTCAGAACTGGCAAGATATGACAGACATATCTTTCTGTCCTGCCCTGATCCATTTATCAGCATTTACAAAGCATTTATCATAGCAGAAACAGTGCTGAAGATTGAGGCCCTTTGTTCATTCACACAGCAAACAGCACAGACAACAATAGTAGCAGCTTCTTCTTTACATTACCTGACATCATTCTTGAACCATGACCAGAGAGAAAAGTTTTAAGGGCAAGAAAGCATCCCTTTTATTCATCAGCTTATGTTATAAATTTTCTGGTCTCAGGGAAGGCAGACTGTACATAGAAATACCTAATGAAAGATCTTATCACCCTCTGAGTCCTGAGCTTCCATTCCATCCCCAGACCACTGGCTATTACATTACTGGTGAGTAGTGGACTGGGAGGTATCAATTTTACAAGAGAATGCTTGTCTGATGATAACAACACCAAAATCTGGTGAGCACTCTGTTTAGACATAGGAAAGAGAAAGCCAACCCTTTCACCATTCATCTCCTCTGCTATTCCAGACGCTGTCTCTATGTTTACCTTATGGACTCAAAGAATCAGCATAGCAGCTTACTTGGTGGTGAACAGATTTTTGATCTTTCAGCTGGTGGCCTTTACAATGTTCTGTCCTCAAGCTCCCAGATCCTGGTGCAAAAATAGGTGAACAATGACTAATCAAGCATCAGAGACTGGAAAAGTATTTTTATGATGACTGGATTTCCCATTTGGAGCACAATGGTTCTCCTAAGTTCACTTCATTATCTTCTAACTTGCCAGTTGCCAGATGGTAAGGGGTTTTTTAATACTTAAATAGTTCTTTTCTTTTTCTCTTTGTTTCTGTAGCTATTTCCACCACCCCTATTTTAAAAACAATTGAAAATGGGAAAAACCAATCTAAGTCTAAATGCCTTCCTTTGCCTCCCCACAAAACCAGATTCTTCTCTTTCATGGTAAAGATCTTCATTAATTTCACTTCAAGGAAAGAATTTAAAGGGAGGAATAGTATTACTCATTTGCCTGCTGTTCTTGGCAGGTAGTGACATGTACGAAGCAAAGCCACAGGTCCTGTTATTGCCTTAAAGTTAAAGGGAAAGAGAGAGAAAGAAACAAAGGCATTGCTGTTTCACAGAAAGAGAAATGAGTAATGGATATTTTGTGGGTCACATTAACCTGTATGGACACCTCTGAGTAATTCTTTGAATCCTAAGGTCTTCAGGAGGTCACTTGCTTTTTAAATATCCATTTACTGTAAACTTGGAAAACATATAGCTCTGGATTAAGTGGATCTCAATTCTCCTTTTACTTTCTGTTGAAAATTGTTAGCAATCATGTCAGGATCACTTGTTTAGTTTCATGTTCAGTGGTGGACCTTTATACCAATATCAGGCATTACAGATAAAAAATCATGTCAAAAGTTGTTTTATAAAGCGAAGAGAATGTCTTCAGTCTTCAAGAAAACATATCTTTGGGCAAAAGCTGAACTTGAGAATGTCCACTGTTTTCAGTGAAGCTGTGACAATTCCTACCAGCAATCCCTTACATTTAATTTCCAATTTTGCTTTGTTGCTCCTTGCTGAACTCAAGACAGGCTGAAGACAGAAACATGGTGAGTGTATTAGCACAGTACCTAACACAATGGAATCCTGATCTCAGTTTGGGCTTTCAAGCACTACAGAAATATGCACAAGAATAATTAACAAAAAGTAATCATGTTTAGGGGCCTTCTGACTAGACCTGAATACCAGGACTGTCTAGATGAGAGAGTAATAGCCTATAGACCATACCTGACCTATGGGATGAATCTGTCTTAGTCCCAAATGATTTGGCATCATATATATTTGCTAATATATTAGCCTGAAAACTGTGATAGTGCAAGGAAAGAAAATGGTAAGGATATGCAGCCAAACCTGCCTGTGGCTGTAGAGATGATCATTGATATGTTACAGGGTTTAGAAGTCTTCCAAATATTTTGTACGCAATTTAGGGTTAGGTAATCCTAATTCTAGTTCACAATTTCTTCATATGTACCTGAAGGAAATCACTGAATACCCAGACTTCAACTTTGCTCATCAAAATTGCTTATTGATAAAACATTTAGGAGACAGCTGAAAGGGAGATGTGAAGGTCAGTTAGGATTCATTTGCTGCTGAAGGTGAGCAATCTCCAAGCGATCCATGACTGCAGTGATGGATCTCCAGTTCCCTCTGAAGGTTTGTGGTGGATTCAGGGGGGTTGGAATTCTGTGTGCAGAATTGATAGCAACAGAATTGATACAAACCAGCCTTTCTCGAGAATTCAGCCCTAGACATGCTGAGACAGGGGTGAGAGAGTTTAGGAAGGGTTGTGTGGCTATGAATACAACGCAAGGAGAATTAATAATGCTATGAGCCACACCATTAGAATCTGAAATCAAAAGTTTCCACGAACTTGTAACATGTGAGAATGTAAGAACAATCACACTGAGCCAGCTGACAGCTCCCTTTAGCCCAGTGCATTGTTTTCAACATAAGGCAAAGAATATAAGAAACAAGGTGTGTGCTTAGAGCAATTCTTCCCCAGGGACAGCCTCCTACTCTCTAGCAATCAACAGTTTATCACTGAGAGATCACACCAGTCTCATGTTTACAGTCACAAATGCACCAACCCTCCATAAATTATCCTAATCCCATTTTTAACCTACATTGACTTCTGACCTGCACGTCATCTCATGGCAACAAGTTTCTAAATGTAACTAGGAGTTGCACAAAAATGTGCTTCCATGTTATCAGCTGTAAACTCAAAACTGGTCAGTGTCATGTAGCTAGTGGCCAGAGCAATGCTCATTTCAGCACAAAGTACTAGACTTCATCCTGGGTGTTAGAGTTGTTAGCACCTTAGAGTGCTTTTAAATAATAATGATTTAACACAGCCTTGAAAGGGGGGGGGGAAGGTATTTTCAAGAGCAGGCCCAGTAGAGTATCATCCAAAGTGCCTCCTCTAGCAATGCTCCCTACCCACTGTCTAGACCAACAATATTCAGATAAGAATCTGAACCCTGATCACTACCCTGGAATCTTAGGCATGTAGATCATCACACATCCCTAGCCAGAATAGCTCTCTCTGTGCTACATGCCACTCTTCTGAGAGCAATAGGACAGCAAAAAGTTATATTAAAATCCTGTAACAGATGGAGGGGGAAAAGCCTCTTTTGCCTTCTGCACACAATTGCCTCAATCTCTCCCCACCACAACTGTTATGTCTCAAAGACGGAAGCCAAAAAGTGGCTTCACAAGCTGTGTTCACTTCTGTGGCTGCCTGCAGCAACCCACTGGATAAACGACAGCCATTTCAGCTGAAGAATTAGGAAAATCATCTAAGTGAATTGCTCATTGGTGGCATTTCCAAGGGAGTGCAAAACAGCACAGAATGAAACAAAGAAAAGCAAAACCTTCTGCAAACAGAGATTTCAGCATCTGCATAGCTCACAGGTGTATTTCACATTCAGCATCTGTCTTTGAGGGTGAAACTTTCTGTACTGGTCACTGAGGGAATAATTAATGCAAATAAATTGACACCATTAACTTAACAGGGTCTGAAACATATGGGGACAAGTCAGTGGATTTTTTCTTCCAGAAATAAGCTACTTTTATCACGGAAATAATCTTAATGTTTGCTGACACTGTAATTAAGAATTAAAACTGCAGAAAAATATGAGGTTTGCTAAAACACAATAGATATCTTTTTTTTTCCATACAATTATGGCACCAAAATATGCAGTATTCTGGGGAGGATAATTAATCAGTGTTCTCTTGCTGAAATTCTTTTAATTGTCAATGATGGTCTGCGTTGGGGGGAACTATTGAGTTTTAACAGGGAACAAGATCAGACACCATGGGGAATACTTACATGAATAAAGATTGCATGATCGAGATTTTTGATCTGGGAATTGCTATTCTGTAATCATCTATAAAGCACCAGGAGTGCCCCTGGCACTGTATATATACAATAATAAACTATTAACAATAAATCATGTAATTAAATCTTCACTTCGAACATTCTTTTCATAATTCTTGCCTCAGATTTAGGTTCCCACATCAGACATGCTAGGTCGTCATAATATTATTAAAGCTCCTACACTTCAGCTTTTAAAATTCCCATAGGGATCTATTGTTTCTTTGTTTAATGTGTTTATGAGCCAAAGGCCCCATTAAATACAACAGGGAAACTCCCAGACCTTTAAAAACTTTGCCACCAGAGACATTTCTTAGGAAACAGGACCATTTTTGTCATTCCATCATTGGAACTGTTGGAATGTCTATTGGAACGTCTATAACTATTGGAAAGTCTATTGATCAGAGAAGTTCTAGGAGAAAAACATTAAAAAATATTCCACTTCCATGGATCATCAGGTCATTAAGGCCACAAAGCCTTAACTGCAGAACTGCTGCAGGCAGACAGTTTTCCCTCCTCCATTGCATCTGCTCATTCACACAATCCTGTATTAATAATATTTTCTGTTATGATTCTTCTTTGTGCCTCGTTATCTCTGTAAATGTTGTCTGTAAAAATAAGACCAAGCCCACTTGTATTTCCTTGGTCCACAAGGTAAGGAGATGGGCAGATGCTTATGTTCCTCTAAACCCACACTGTACATTGTCCTCTACAGATTTAAATAGAATCTTAGGTCTGAATATTGGATGTGTCACCAAAACCAGTAGAAATTTTGATGATCAGACATTGACTTTGAAAAGTGAATGTTCATCTACAGGACTTAAATATGGAGAGAGATCTACACAGAGCAGGAGGGAAGGATGAAGCCACTATCAGTGTGCTGAAATAGCTGGAGTTTACCAGAGATATACTGCATGGGCTGAACCCTTGTTGAAAATTATTTGACACTGTAATCCAGTGTGTGTTCTGGTTTATTTTAGAGGGGCTCTTTCATTTACCTGTGAGATTCTCCTAAATTGCTTGCCCCATTTCTCTAAAAGTAAAACTCATTCAGAATTTATTTAAGTCTCTTTGGTAGAGCCACAAAAGATAAACTGGAGTGCTGTGATTTATCAATCACCATTCAAAGAAGGCACAAAGCTAACTGGGGAGTTGACACTTGTGTAAAAATACACCAAGGGATATGCAGGGTTCCTGTGTAACAGCCTAAGTCTAAAGTGAAAAATGCCTGGCAACACCATGCTAGTGAAGATGGTTCATCTGTAGTTGAGCTGACAGTTTCTCAACATAAAAGAGCTTAGAATGAGGTTAGTGTGAGCCATGGGTGAAATGGAAATTCCTTTCGCCTTGACTAATGCATTTTAAGTGACTCCCACTTAGGGTCAGAAAATTACAAGTTCTGTTTTGTTTAACAGTTAAAAAACCAAACATAATCTGCATTAGGCTGGAAAGGGATGGTGAACATAGCCTGTGGGCCAAACACAGCCCACGCAGATCTTCACACTCTTGAAGCTTTCATCTTCAGCACCCCAAGGTACAGCCCACAGAGACTACAGGATCTCAACAGGCAGTGCTCCATCTTGCTCCAACCTAATGCATTCCACATGCCAGGACCTGTATCTCCCATGAGCTGCGCTGTCACACCACAAATAAGAGGCTGACAGCTCACTATGCAAGCATTCAAGACGTGGGGGCTTCATTTGGATTTCAAGAGGATGAGACTAAAGTGCAAGTTCTGTAATCAGCACAGTTCCCACGGGGCTGCTTCTTGTTCAGAAGTTACTAATGGACAGTGAACGTATTCACCCATCAGTTTGCTGATTCCTGATAAACTGCATTCTCATGTTATGTATGTCCCATGCTAATATTTACAAGTCACTCAAAAATACAAACGAAGTGTGTTTCACTCTGCATGTCCCTATATCTCTAAATTAATATAGAAAACAAGTATCTGCTTAGTTGTGAAGATATCTGCTTAGTTGTATTTCATGCAAAAATACATAAACAAGTGAATTTTCATGGTAAATAATTTATATCTCATGACCCAGTATTAAATAAGGAGGAGTGTTAGAAAAATGAAGCTTCGATAGATGAAGCTGCAGCTGTATCTCTGTAATACCTCTCCAGGACTTCATGCTAAACCTGTAATGAAGAAATCTGGTATCATAATCTACTTTCCCAGACTGCCAATGGAAAGTTATCTTATGGTATCTTACAAGTAAGAAATGCTGCAGCATTTCACATACACCTGCGAAATGGTTACAAACTGAGTTTGCATGCCAAGAGTTTCAGTCGAGTCAGCTGACTGCCTAGAGTAGCTCCAAAGCTACTGGTACAAAATCCCTTTCAGAAGCAGCAGTTGTAATCATGACATCCAAGTTATTTAGCTGTGGTAACAGAATAAGAAAGGGCTAGAATAAATTTGTATTTTCTCATTCCCAAATCTTGGATCAAATCTGAGAATCACATCTTGTTTCTTAGCCTGGTATTCTATTCTGTCCTTTGAGTTACGTTTTATTGAGTTGAACTTTATATCGATCTGACCAACCATAGGCTCTCTCTCTAGAGAAAGGGATTAGAGATTGAGTTATTCAGGATTGATCCTTTTTTGGTTTTGGTTTGGTTTTTTATAAGTTGCACGCTCAAAAATATATTTTCATCTTTTTAGTATTAAACCCACATGGAAACTGAACGTTATACTCTACTAATAGTAATCACTTTTGTTTGTTTTATGCATAGAAGGAAACGATATTTTATCCCAGTTAAATTCCTCCTCCAATGCCTTCAGTGTTGGAGGTTCCAGCATTCACCATATCAGCAGTATAACAGTGAAAACAATCCATGTACTCTCAGCCCAGGCTGCATTCCTGGGCTCCAGGGTTTAAGAGACCAGTACAGAAGACAGGGGTGTACCCTGTTTGCAGTTCTGCCATGGGCTCAGCATGCAACCTTGGACAAAATGTTTAATTATATCCTGCTTTCTTTTCTTCAGATGAAAGAAATTAGACAATAATTTATAGCCTCCTTTTAAATGCTGTCAGATTTATGAATGAAGCAATCCTCCTTCCCTTGCTACTGCATTCCTGCAATGGCTTTCTGTTGGAAACAAAGGACATCTGGTTAGAAGGGTGACTAATAAGCAACCTAAAACCAAAAAGAATCTAGTACTAGGACAGCATGACCTGCAGTAACTCTTACCCTCTCAGACATACACTAAGGATTAGCAGTCACCCTACATAACTCCCTCAGCTATCAGAACAGTAAAAAAAAAGGAAAAAAGAAAAAAGAGGTGAGATAAATACTAAGTTCATTCCTAACTTATAAAATATTTATTTGGAGGAAACTCTGTGAAGGAATCCTATGGGAGTTAACCCTTGCTTCTCTGGATGGTATTACTACACGCAGAACTTCCACAATTCTCCAAAAATTCCTAGTCCTTTGAAGTAGAAACAGCCCTGATTAGTTTCTCACGTAACCATCCAGCCTATAAATGCCAGAGCCAGGCTGGAGGGAACACTTATGCAACAGAGCCCATGAAAGAGAAGAAACTGCTTGAGGCTTATATCATATATTTTCATGCTCAGTTGAAAACCTCTATGTGTAGGCATCTCACAATTACGCTGTATAAGTTGTGGGTGAATCTCTCTTGATAAAGTAAGAAAAAAACAAACAAACAGCTTATTGAATATTCACCTCAAATTTCAACTCAACAGTCTTTCAAGTGTCACATGTTTAATGAAAGGTTTGCTTCATTAATAGGCTGAGTATGATGAGAGGGGATACATTCCATATAACTCCTGGGAATTATTATTTGAGACCACAAATCACACCACAGTTCCACAGTTCTTCTTAACTCTGTGCATATATTTCTGCTTGATCAAGAACCAGCAGATCTCTCTTGCAACTGTGATGATGGGACTATTTCTCTGTGTGACTTCTCTCTGAGCCAGATGAAGAACAGTGTCCCCCTGCTTTTCAGAGCTGTGTATCAAGGCTGGCACCAGAGTGAGATGGAGAAATGTCTGTTGGGGAAGCTTCATCCCAGCTACCTTAGAGTCCTTCACAAGAATGAAGCCTTTTACTGTGTTTGTAGGACAACAATACTAAAAGAAAATCCAGAAGAAAACAAAAGTAATGGAAATTTAAAGTGAACTTCTTATTTAGCACCTGAAACACCATATGTAAAATATTTCTCCTTAACACATGAGACTGCACATGAGAGAGGGGGAAAAAAATCACTCTATGGACATCACAGTGCCTTGAGAAAGCAAAAATAGCACCAGCAGCTGGCTTTACAGTTCAGTAACAGAGAACAGAGATCTTGTGTTACCCACAGGATGTTGCAAACCCGGAAGCTATAAGCAAACAGCACTGCTGGGTTTAGATTGGTTTTCAGGGAATGAATGCAGGGCAAGTAAGACCTAAAGACTTAACATTTAAACATGAAAACAGTCTCTATTACATTAGAAAATCTCCATTGGGATTAGAGCCTGTGCTTTATGGATAGGACCATTAATTCAGAAAAAATTCTGAATATTTGAATTACACCCACAGGCAGCAGTAACAATCTGAAGGTTTGGGATAAGAAAGTTGTTGAGAATTGTGTTCAATTTAACTATAGTGTATCTCCCTGGGTTGCAGTGAGCTTTGGATCTCTTGCCTTTTATAAGCAGCATGTCAGTCAACAAGAATTTAGCTTGGAGGAATGCATTACAAATGTAGAACAAATCAAATTAGTTCTCAGATGTTATCTGTTGATATCTCATTTCTTCCTCAGACTTCTAACCACTGGAACACAACATCTGGGCAGTTGAGGGAGGCAACTATTTTACTAAAAAGTACCAAATATAGGTGTTATAGAACCAATTATGACATGCTGCATTGCCACACCACCTACAGCACAGGATGAACCAGGAGCAGTTACCTGATGTGAAAAAGGTAATTCAGTCTAGCTTACATGTCACCTTTATGGCATAAAAGCCAACATAATCACTGCAAATATGTGCTAAGGATAAGTGACGAAGTCATCTGTTGCAGCAGTTACTTGAAGAAATCAAGATTTGGAGCACCGTTCTTGTTTCAAATTTTCCCTGCCCCTGAAATTTGAAGGCTCCTGAAGAATTCAAATACATTCCATTAAGAAAACCACAGGCTTTATCCTTAATATTCTACATACTTTAACATAAATTTAGAGCAGCACCCTTTCTTTTTTTTAAATGGAAATAGTTTGCTTACCTGAAAGTTGTTTGTGATGTTCAAAGAATAGACTGGGAAAGAAATTATGTGAGTTGCTTGGTCAAAGTTTTACACAGCATTTCACCCTGATCAGCATTAAGTGACAAGCTCCAATAACACACACTTGATGCCATGATGTGCATTAGACTGGAAGTTTTACTGCCCAATACTTCAGTGGATTCAAGAATAGCAAATGAAAATTTACTGTCGCAGAAGTGCCACAACTGTGAGCTCTGTTAGGCAGCAATGAGACTATGAATCCCATAATAAACTGTGCTATTGATAGGAAAGGCTTTTGCAGCCTCCCTTACCCACAAAGCTGATAACTTTTCTGTGCCACAGCTGAGTGCTGTGAGAAAGGAACAGGACTAGGTCGCCTGCAGCACTAAGGTTTTCTTTAGAGGCTAAAATTGATCCAAGTATTGCAGTAGAGTTTAAGGAATTCAGGCTTCGACTTGTCAAACCGTTTAAAGTCCCTGTTGAAAGAACCTTGCTCAAATCACCCAGAAACAGGCTAGACAACTACATCATCTACTGCAGAGAGCAATTGGATATGTCACGGGTTTTGGGTAACACAAACCAACAGAGACCCAAGAGCATCATGTTTAGCAAGTCCAGGTGCATAAAACATAATTCTTTATCAGAAAATTAAACAACTGGTTCTAAAAACATAGAACAACTTTCGTTATTAAAACCAAAGAGAGAGACCCAAAAAATGCCTACATTTGAACATCCTGATGCCTTCCATGCGCTCCTTGAGGAAGCAGATATCCATATTTACCATGTGCCACCCAGAGGAAAACTTTGCTAACACCCCTCTATGTGATCAGTCATGACCCAACTGTTCCTAAGGTTTGTGCAGTGCTTTCTGTAACAGCCCATCCACCCACCCAGACAGTGAGAGTGCCTGCCTTGTCCCCTGCTGGTGCAGGCAATCACATCATAAACTGATCAAATGCCATTGTACAAGTCAATAGGCTTTTTGGACTAAGTTTCCAAAATTTGGGAGTGGGCCTTTCTTCCATTCAAACTAATTTGAGTAACAATGAAAAAATTCACATGAACAAGGTTTCTGACTACATCTTTTTCCGTCAGTGGTTCTTGTTTTCCGCTCCAACCCACATCATCTATTCTCTTCCTTCCACCCATTCTTCCCCCCAAAAAAGGCTGGCTTGGACACTGTGCTTCAATTTTCTGTAGAACTTTCTGTTTTTCTTTCCCATTCTTTTTGTTTAGCATATGAAAGGAGCTTCCTGTTTAGAAACATGGGAGTCCTACACCCTCAGTAATGATGTATTCAGCCCATCAATGATCTTGGCATGAATGCCTTAAACCTTAATAAGCCTGATGGGATTTTCTGTACATGTCATCATCATCAGTTCAAAAAACAATGCACAGCATTTGTCATCTTGCACTGAATCAGCACCCTTCCCAGTCCTGTGGTTCTGGTAAGAAAAATCTAGTAAGAAGGCTTACAAGTTTCCTACTTTTAAATATTTCAAATAATAGATTTCCAATGAAATCTACAGAAACAGAAGCACAAGAGAAGACAGTGCTGTCACAGAACTCCCAACATGATCAATACTGTCCTCCTTTTCCAGCCCTGAATCCCTGCAGCAGCCTGCCAATGCTCACACTGCTCAAGGCTTACTCTAACTGTATTATCCAAATCCTGGGCTTGTCCTGTGCTAGGGAATAGGAATGAAACACGTAATATAATCCCTGTTCAACTTTAAAAAAACAAACAAACCAAACACATCCCCCCAACCCCTGCGTGGCCTACAACAAAATTATATCTTGTTCAAATACGTAGGATGGATTAAAAATCTATTTATATGGGTCCAAAAAAAGGCAACAGCAATGGTGACTTGAAATAAACTGAAATGCTTGTCTCTCGAGGAGGTTAACATACAGAAACACCTGAGTGCAGGCTGTTCCCCTCAGATGAATTTGACCTGCAGTGAAGTTCTCCAGTGAAGGTAGTAGACAGCTCTTGAATCAATGGATGCAGCAGCAGCAGCCTTGTGAACCAACACAAGGACTGTTCTTCTCCAAGCAGGGCTCAGCAGCACAGTGGCCAACCACAATTTATTCTATATGGTGCAATTCTTCAGCTAATTCTTCTCTGAGAAAAGCTGTCAGCCTGGAGCTTGTGCATCTTAAGCTCTGACAAAACAAGTCACATACACTGCTTCACTTTAACTCTTGTGAGGACTTGCTCTGTGCCTACATAAACATCAAAACATATTTTGATTTTCACTTATGGGTTAGCAGCAGAGTTAATTTTAAACTGTCAGCAAGTGCCATCCTAATTAAAAACAAATGACTAATTGTACAAGTACAGGGCCTGTTGACACAGGCTACATACATCAAAGCCAACAAAGCTTGAATTTGAGGAAAAGCAGCTCCATCTAGTGCCCTATAGTAGTCAGAGGTCCAAAAATCCATTTCACAAGCCCATACAGAAATTTCAAGATAGCAAACACTCACATAAACAGTAGGACACCAGAGGTTTATCAGCACTTCTGACACAGGGAATTGCACAATAAAAGTCTTGTTTAAAAAGAGCTCCTAATAGTGAGATATTTTCCTAATAGTGAGATAACAGAAATTTAAAGACAAACTAAGAAATTATTCTGCCGTCTATAAAAAAGATGCAGTCCAAGGGCTAAAACTTACCAGAACGCTACTACTGTCTAAAAAAAAGGTATTAGAAATAAAAAGCCAAGCTACAGGTTTAATAATATTAAAAGTTCTAGCAGACTGAAAACATAACACAGTATGAAAAGCCATTTGAGAAACCTGGAGAAAACATATGAAGAAAATTAATATAAATTCTCTTTCAAACTCATCAGGAACAGAAATCCTGACAAATGGTCACTACAGCAAACATACGATCAAAAAGTAGAAAGATCAGTATGAAAGAGAGCAGACTGCAAAAAACTTTTCAAATGTTTTGGGGTCTGAGGTTTGCTTTGTTGGGGATTTTTTTTGGGGGGGGTTTGTTGTTTGTGATTTTTGGGAGTTCATTAGAGTGATGTTCCTTTCTTGTTGTTTGTTTTGTTGGGGGTTTTGTTTCTTGGGGAGGGCATGCTTGTTTTTCTGGTTTTTTTTTAATCCACATTTATCATGGAGAGGCTTAGACTGACTCCCACTCCAGACAGCTCATTTCAAGTTAGAGGATTAATGATGCTGCTGGACATTTCAGTGATACAAAACAGTAACAGATCTTTATAATAAGACAGTAAATACAAAATAACACAATTACACAATAATTGAGCTACCAACCACCATAATCTCTCACTTAAAACTTCAAAAGAAGCAGGTGACATGAGACAATTTTTAGTAAGTTATCTAGGGATTCACATAGGTGAGCTAAATGTCAGGTGAGCTGACTACTTTCCACTGTGCTGATAACCCTGTGATATAAAAATACCACACCCAGAGAAAATGTGTTATGCTGGCAAATATGGCTCAAGTGTATGTGGGACTCACATCCATTATCACTCTCAGAGTCTACAACTGTTATTGACAGATATGAATTCTAATATTTATCAAGGTAGAACTTCTTGATTTGCCAGCATTTTGAACATCATGTCAGTCCTCCAATACAAAAATCCAAGTACAAAAATGGAAAAAAAAAAAAGATTGGCAGACCTTTCATTCCTCACCACTGTCTCAAACTATGGACTGTTATGAAGATTTTTAATTGTAGAAGAAAGTGCCAGAGGAAGCTGCTTCTGCTAACCCTACAGAGAACATAGATAATTAAATTTATTAAATCAAAAGTCAAGCTTGTAGGAAGTGCAGACCTACATCTCTCATGACTCTACAACAAAATTATAGCAGAAGTGTCTTTTTTCACACAAGAAAGAAGGTAAACTGCAAACAAGCTCGGCCTGAGAAAGTATGTATTAAAAAAGAGCTTTGTTCAGGTTCCAGTGTACCTTCACTACAGATAACTCATGAGCATCTTAAGGCTTCCAGCAATATTTAATGTATTCAAGACCTGAAACATGCTACAAACAGTGGGGAATTAATGCAGCAGGCAACTCAACAGCATATAAGCAACAATCTCAGTCTCTACATATGGCCTTGCAAATCCTAACTGTTAACAAAGCCACATTGAAAATATCTGAAAACATTGCACTGAAGCCCATCTTCTTTATCTTAAGTGGAAGACTCATATAAATGCGATTTCCCTACAATGAGGATATGCACTACAAATTTGAACAGCACCATAAATTACAGCACCAGTGATTGATGTAGTGTTGTCCCCAAAACCAGTCAACTGCATGGCTTGGGTATTTGAAGTTAAAACAATACACTAAAGATACTGTCTCTGAAAGTGAGGCTACATACTAAATAAAGCACTAGCTCTATGGAAGAACATAAACCCTCAACACAAAAAACATGACAAGTCAAATCTCCAAGACAAACCAAAATTTATTTAAAACAACAAAAATAAGACAGTGCTACTGTCAGGATAGAAAAAATTAAAGGTTCTTTTACTGAATGTTACAAGGCAGCCAATATACAGCAGTTTACATTAATTCTGAGATCAGGTTAATTTTTACACTGCTTCAATTGACTACATCTACCTTCTGTAAGACAAACTGGTTCCCCTTCCCTCCCCTTTCCAAAAGGCCAACAAAAATGCCCTATAAAAAACATATACAGAATTTTGAGACATGATTGAAACTGTCCAAATGTCTTGAACTTTCCAAGAAGGTTAAGACCTTTGTTGCTTCAACCAACCCTCAACGGGGGAGCTACAAGCACAACGCCATCCCCTCTGACAAAGAGCATCGGAATATTCCTTTTGGTAGACTGTGAAGAAGGAAAGAAAAGTTTACATTTATGAAACATTCATTTCCATTATAAAAACACACCTGAAACAACTCCAACAAACATACAATGTTCTGGCATGCTGAAGAGATCAATACAACTAACACCAAGTCCCTAGATATCCTGTATACTTTCATAACAGTTTGTTCAAATCCTGTTAGAGCTTGGTTCAAAAATACTCAGCAATAAACTATTTTAACAATATAACACTGTGTAGTTAAAAAAAAAAATTGTGAGGATAAATAGACTACTTTAGTCCTTACTTTATAAATCTCTTCATAGGTTTCTTCATCAATCTCTATTGTAGTCACAGTTTCTTCCACATCACCCAAAATCATATTTAAGTGTTGATCATATGCCTGTAGGAATTAAGTTAATGATGTTTTCCAAAACTCAAATGTGAGTTTATTAAAATGAGAATTTTAGCAAGACTTTCAGACATAAATAATTTAGTCTTATTTTGACCAAAATGAAGTAGTATCGGTTCTAGTTATAACTCAACACAAACATAAACAAATGAGAACTCTGCAGAAGGAAAAAGAAGGCATGACATTTACACTTATTGAAATGCTTATAGGAAATAGATCTGAAGCATTCTGTGAGAGTACTTATAAGAGCTCAGAGACACACTTTGTTAACATTAAACCAGCTACACACTCTCTTCCAGCCTCCTGGAATTGGTTGCCTGGGGCCAACTTAAGGGCTATGAAAGCTGCTTCTCATACAGTCCTATGAAACCTTAAACAAATGTTCCAAAAACCTTACAAAAGTGTGTTGCAAATCACATGTGTTCCTTCTGGATCTCTCATTGTCTCTGTGTTTCCAAAGGAGCTGAGGCCCAGTTAAGACATGGCACAACTGGTTCTCTTCCCCAGCAGAACATAGAACTCAGGGAGGATGACTGATTTAAAAGAAAGCAAACATCTGAGAACTCAGCTGAGTACATAGCCCATCACACCTCCTGGAGATTCTTGTTTGATAATGACCTGAGCCTAGAAGAGGCCTCAGGGTACATCATAGGAAGAAGACTGCAGTATTATTGGTTATTTCACATACACAGAAAAGGAAGCCAAAAGCAGTGAAATTAGTTGCTTGGTATCATTCAAGACACAAGAAAAACAAAATACATCTCTTGACTTTCTAGGGAAGCAGTTAATAGCTGACAAAGTACTGAAAAAAATTGTATTTTTCCACCAATCACATTACAGTTCTGGTAACTAAGATGATTCTTAACCTACTTTCACCAACCACTTCTGTACTTTCAACCATTAAATGCAATTACTCATGTTTTAAAACTAATTTTTTCAACAACTAGTGGAATAATACAGGTATACTTGTTTAACACACTGTTGTACATAAAGAAAGGCTGCTCAATGCTTAGTTGAATGAGGATGACAATGTTCTACACTTTTACTTACGTGTAATCTGCCTCTAAGCTCTCTGTCATTCCTCATTTTGACATAGATTCGCTCATCTAGACTGAGTCTGATGAGATCAAGTGGCTCCTCTACAGTATTTGTTGTTTGTTGCTAAAAAACAAAACAAAAGCATTATTTGTACAGAAGAAGTCTCTAAACTTTTCCATTCCTCAATGTTTGTGAGACACAGAAAACAAAGGAGTGAAAACACACGTAAATATTTCAAATGATTCCTTAACGTCCTGGTGAACCTGAGTGCAGATGATTTACCACTTTACAGATACTCACCAGCCTAAGCAAAGTGAATCAAAATATTTCAGTTCAGTCTGCAGCAAATCATTCCTCACACAGGGGGATTTGAACTAATGATAATTAGGGTCCCTTCTAACACATACCATTCTGTAACTCTGTGAACTGTTTTTCTTACCAGCAGCCAGCAGATTACACTGCAGCAGAGAACGCACACTGCATGAAGCAGCACCCTACCTGTGCAATGGCAAGGGTGGGCTGGAACAGCAGAGCCCACGCTGACAGCGGTGCCAGCACACGGAGTTACCCGGGCACACTCAGTGACCTCCGGTGCCCTGGCATTCACTGCCCCACACCCTCACGGCCTCCGAGTCCTTGCTGGGCCACACAGCAGCCAGACCGAGCCCCGAGGCTGGCGTGAAACCCCAACACACACCGCCGGAATCCCCTCTCTGCGAGAAAGGTGCACTTTGAGGAACGCAACTAAAAACGGGTGAAGACCTCCGTGCAGATCTTCCATACCTCATATATATCCCATATTTCCGTGCTAGCTAGTTCCTTTCTTCAGGGCCAAGAGCACTGCCCTCGGCAGCTTTCCCCATGGAAAGGGCCAGTGCCCGGGGCCAGCGGGCCCGGAGCGAGCCCTACCCTCGCCCGCCAGCGGCGGAAGCTCGGAGGCCGAGCGGGGATTTCATCTGGCACGGAAAGCGCTCCCCGGGGACTGCGCCTCACGGGGGACCCGGGCGCGCCCAGCCTCGCCGCACAGCCGAGAGAGAGAGGAGAGAGAGAGGAGAGCGGAGAGCCGCCTCCCGCTGCAGCTGCTGAAAGCGCCCAAACCGCTCACCTGGTCCACCTCATCCGCCATCTTTCAAACCACCTCCCGCGCTCGCCCGCGAGACTTTATGGCCCGGCCCCTTCCCCTTCCCCCGCGCAGGGCCGGGCCGGGAGGCGCCCGCGCCG
>JAHLSL010000013.1:8982002-9003020 GCA_025920805.1 Petroica traversi | reverse complement strand
TGCGCCGCACCCGCGGCTTGGGCCGCTCCAGCCCCGGGGTCGGGGGACAGTGGTGCCAGCGCGCCCTCGGTAAGGACGGTCATGCCGGGCTGGAGGGCGGTGGTGTCGGCGGTGTTATCGGCGGTGGTGTCGGCTGTGTTATCGGCGGTGGAATCAGTGCCCCAGATCCCAGCGATAAACGCGTGTGTGACGCGGGCCACGCTCGATGCTCGAGGCGCTGACAAAGGCTGAGCGAGCCCGTGAGGGGTTGTTTAATCTCGGCCGCGCTCTCCAGGGCAGCTTCACGTGGAGAATGAAGTTGTGAGTGGCAAGCACGATGCTTGGTTTTAAGCCTATCGATAGGACTATAGGAATCTTTAGGTACTTCTTGTGAGTTATATAAGTGTTTTCCTGCAACAAGACTCACTGTTTATAAACAGTGACATACTCAGCATTGTGAGTGCTTACATTCTTCTGCAGCTGCCTCTGATGAAGTCCGTGGAGATACTGTTTCAGATTGCCATGGAGATGATACGTCATCTTCTAACATTAATCTTCATTTCTTTTGTCACATGCAGACGATTTTGAAGAGAGAAAGCCTAGTATAAAGAAGAACTCAAAAGCTCCAGCTAGGAAAAATGAAGAAGATTGTGATACTGAAATTTCCAACTCAGCAAAAACTTCCAAACCTTCAAAACAAGAGGCAAAATCACAAATAAGAGATAGTAAAAAGAATGCCAGAAATAAAGATAATTCTATCAAAGAGGAAACATGCAGGTACATTTATTTATCATTCAAGTCTATAGGACCTTTTCTTCATCTTATTTCTTTCTGTGGTTTGATCGTCAGTTGCTCAATCTGTTGTTACTGATGCAAAGATCATGCTTCATTTATTTCCCTATTTTTAGTCTTTGATAAACAAGCACCTGATGCTAACACTGTTTTGGTGATTTTAACAGTGACTCACTGAAGCGTCCTCAGAAGGAGATGAAATTAAAGACAGAATCTCCTGTTAAAAAAGAGATGGATGAAGACAACACTGACAATGATGATGATGATGAAAGTGAAGATGAATGGGAGGAAGTAGAAGGTAACAATTGTGTATTTATTAATGTTAAGCACTTTCTAAGAGCTTGTATATCACAATGATTCTTCCAACAGCGAGTGACCAGCATCCCACAGTTATTTGAAATAACTTAGCACACAAAGTATTATGGAAGATCCAGGGCTGGTAGTCACTGGAGATGTTCTGTTTAAATGTTGTTTGGACACGTGAAAAGGAAAATGTAGGTTGTTACCCTGTTAATATATTCCATGCTTACTTATAATTTAGTAATATTTTATTTTTACAGAACTTCAGGAACCTGCTACAGATAACTTAGAAGAAGCTGCTGTTCTTCCATCAGTGGGGCTGCCAGGCAATCCTGTTGAGATAGAGATTGAAACCCCAGAGCAGGTGAAGAAAAGAGAGAGGAGGTAAGAACAAGGAGGTGGTGAAGGGCTGCTAAAGACTGAAGTTAAAAATACCCTAAGTGATGACTGTCATTGACTTGTTGTGTTCTGGGTGTAAATCCCCACTTGGTGCAGACTGTTGAGTTGGAATGATGCAGGGTTGTAGGATGAAAAACAGTTTACACACTACCAAAACCCTTCAGTGGAAGTTGGCAGGAACAGAGGAGGGTTTTCAGCTGCCTTGAAAATCAAAGTGTACCTTCATTGTGTTTTACTGTCTCCATTTCCAGTGAAGGGACAGCAGATCTCTGCAAGGAGAGCTGTGGGTGTATGGCATTGTGTTACTGCAAAATCCTGTTCGCGTAGCCAGTCACTAAACTGTTCTTTAAGCATGCACAGAAGATTCTCTGGGATAGATTCTCTTTGTGAACAGACCCAGTTCAGGAATCTAGAAAGGCACTTCCACAGAAATCCCAGAATGTCCATTTCTTTTGTAATCTTCTGCAGAGAAAAAAGAAAAGCTGAGTTTGAGATGTACCTTCGGAGAATAATGAAACGTTTCAGCAAGGAAGTTCGTGAGGACACACATAAGGTATTTGTCGCAGAGAAGAAACTGAGTGTGAAGCTGTCTGAACTGATTTGTACTCAAAATAAACTAGTTTTTATAAAGTAACATTGGGCCACGGCTAGAGTGAGAAAATAGAGGCTGTAGTCCTGACAGATGCTCGTTAAGATTCCTCCTAAACTGTGAATTGGAAACACCAGTGCCTACATTCGTAAAATTCTAGCTCAAAGCATATGTTAGTAAAATGTATATTTCTCCATGGAGGGATATCTTGTGATTCTGTTGGGATTAAACTGCCAGTCATGTAGAGCAGGAGACACGTGCAGGAGACAGCACTATGAATGCTTGCTCCTCTCTCTGTTAAAAGAAGCAGTGAAGCATTCTTTGTCTTTACAATGGACAGTAGTTCCAATAAGGAAAATCTCTTGTGAACTCACTTTTAAACTTTTCTCCCTCAGGTTCACCTCCTGTGTTTATTAGCAAATGGTTTCTATAGGAACAGGATCTGCAGCCAGCCAGATCTCCTTGCCATTGGTCTGTCCATCATCCCCACCCGCTTCACCCAAGTGCTCCCAGGCGAAGTGGGCCTTGTCTACCTTTCCAGCTTGGTGAAATGGTAAAACTCTCTTCTGATTATGCTATCACATAGAATGTAAAGCTAGGGTTCAGGGAGAGGGGTAACTGTAGTTAGCAATTTTCTGTGGGTTTTTTTTATTTTATATACAAGGGTGAGAGGGGCTGTCCTTTTTAGAGAAGGAGAGGGGAAACTCTGAAGTTTAGGAATACAGTCACGAGCACTGTACAATAAGCAGCTGTTTTGTATTTCAGGTTTGTTGGAACCTTCACTGTCAACGATGAGCTTTCCACTGAGAAAGGAGAGTCCCTTCAGTCAACTCTGGAGAAAAGGTTTGCCATCTATGCTGCACAGGATGATGAGGAACTGGTTCATGTAAGAGACTGGGCAGGGTTGGTTCGTGAGTTTGGATGCTGTGTGTCTGGTCATACACAAAGTGGTGGAAGGGGTGGATTTGAAGAAAGAAATTACTAATGTGATTTTGATGCTTTTTATTTTCTTCTATTGATGGAATTACTCAATTTAAACTGTTTTGCAGATATTTTTAATTATTCTGCGAGCATTACAGCTGATGTGTCGCCTTGTGCTGTCTTTTCAGCCTATTCCTCTCAAGGAGACAAGACCAAAGGTAGTTTTTGTTGTTTGTGTAGAATAAGGAATACGTCACTGATTTAGCAGAATTTAAAAAACTTTCTGGCTGTTATTGCTTGCAGTGAATTGCATACTGCATGAACCAGGGTTCTGTCTACATTGCAGAAAATGCATAACCTTAATTTTTAATTTTGCCCTTTAAAAAAGCCACTCATTTATGTGTTTCGGCAAGATTTCTTAACATGTCAGTGAGTTTACATTTCTTTAAAACTTAGATGGCAGCTCTTGCTGCAGGAGTACACATCTCTTCAGCCAGTTGCTTGAAGTTTTCAAGTGAATTGACTGTGCCTGCCTACCTTCGGCTTGCATGAACCTTGGGCTGATTTCAGCCTTTTTTTTACCATAGTCTTAGCTGTGGTGATAAAAGTGACCTGGCTTGTTTCTGTGCAGGGAAAGAGCTCGTCCAAGAGGCTGTCTCACAGCGGCACACCTGAGAGGCAGGAGAGTTCTGCTACTACACCCAAAGCTGTGGCAAAAAAATGCCCCTGCAAAAAAGCCAAGCAGGATGAGAAATCCTCAGAGAGCAAAGAAAACAACAAAGAGCCAAAGAAACCCCAGACTGCACAGACTGAAAGGACGCACAAGTCTAAACTGACTAAAGGCAGCCAGAAACAGAAGGAATCAAATAATGAGACCAGTTCAGCAGAAAAAGATGTGCCAATCAGGCCAAAGAATGACCGTCTGAGACGAGTGGCCTCCAAAGTGTGTTACAAGGAAGAGAGTGGAAGTGATGAGGGCAGTGCTTCGGACTTTGAGGTTTCAGAGGAGGAGAGTGATCTCTCTGATGAGGATTTTGAAACTGTCCCTAAAAGGCAGAGGAGCTCACTGGCCTCCCAGAATTCAATAGTGTCAAGTATAAAAAGGTCAAAAACTGAGACTTCAGAATCAAGGCTATCAAAAAGTTTGTGTGGAACTGAGACTAAGCCAGCAAAAAGTACAGTTCCAGCCTTGCCTCAAGCACAGAAGAAGAGAAACAAAATAATTTCTAGTGATGAAGATGACGAAGAGGTGAGGAAAACAATGGGCACAGACCAGTGGCTGGAGATTTTCCTTGAGCCTGAGGACAAGTGGGTTTGTGTAGACTGTATTCATGGCAATGTGGGCCAGCCCCAGCTGTGCTTTGCACATGCCACAAAGCCACTTTTCTATGTTGTGGGATTTGACAACGATGGGAGTGTCAGGGATGTAACACAAAGATATGATCCAGTGTGGTTGACCTCAACGAGGAAGAGCCGTGTGGACCCTAAGTGGTGGGAAGAGACACTGCAGCCGTATGAAAGTCCCTATGTGGAGAGAGACAAGAAGGAAGAAAATGAGGTAAATGGCAATAGGTTGTTCAGAACATGTAGTGCCAGGAGACCAGTCCCTGGATTCTCCTTCAAGCAAAAAGCATTAGAAATCTCTTTCCGTGTAGAAGGAGGTTTGTATTTGAACTTGAAATGTTGGGATTGGACATGTTTTAAAGAGACTGTACAGTGATACATTTAAATATTGTTAAATGATAGAGGTTGTTCAGACAAATTTGCATAGCAGAAGTACTGCACAGCTTGTGCTGGAAACTTAGTGAGGTTTGTGTATAGTTTAGCATTACTCTTCTCAGAAAGAGTTTTTAAAATACACAGATCAGGGTACACATCTAAGTACTTACTTGCAGCAAGAATGCTTTGGTCTGTTGGCTCATCTGATTACTTTCTGGTGGTTTTTTCTTTGGTCCATATTATAGTTATTTTCTTACAAAGGGTAGTGCAAGAAGGTTGAGAAATTACTCTTTTCTGTGAAATTCTTACAGTTTCAAATGAAACTTCAAGATCAACCTCTACCAACAGCAATTGGAGAGTACAAAAACCACCCTCTCTATGCACTGAAGAGGCACCTCTTGAAATTCCAGGCTATTTACCCTGAGTCAGCTGCTATCTTGGGGTACTGCAGGGGAGAGGCTGTCTACTCCAGGTGTGTTGTGCAGCTATTGTCACCTGCATGTGCGATCTTTGTAACAAAGTGAGGATCTAATTTGCATGTTTTGCAACAATATTGATTTGCATGATTTGTAACAATATTGATTTGCAGCAATAACCGGTGAGGCATTTAAGCTGCCCTGACAGCATTCATGCTTCACTAAGATACAGCTTTTTTGTTATTCCTAATGTGATAAGTTTTTTTGTGGATCTGTTATGGATGGCTTGAAAACTCTTATATTTGCTGCTTTCTGGCCTTTTCAGAGACTGTGTACACACACTGCACTCCAGGGACACGTGGCTGAAGCAAGCTCGAGTGGTGAGGATTGGAGAAGTGCCTTACAAGGTAAGAGGGTTTGACTTCCTCCTGTGCAATCCACCTGCCCTCTAAAGCTCAAGCTCAGTTCTGTTTTTTGTCTTCTCTTTTGTCAGCAGATACAGATTTCACACTTGCTTGCATGGTTTCTGGTAGCTGTACTGTCCACCTGCTGTGCCTGTAGTTTCAACATGCTATCCAAAGCCCAGATCTGTCTTTTTCCCACTCAAAGGGTATCTGGCAGATCAGCTCCCTTTTCACATTCTCCAGAGGCACTCCAGTGTTTTATATGCATGGCTGGATGTCTGCCTGTTGTATACAAGTGCTGGGGTTGGCATTTATAGGCAATGGATATTGAAACTAGGAGATGGCGTTTCTGCTCTCACAGAACTTTCTTCCCTTCATGTTCTAGGAAAACCTGAAACCCCTGTCAGCTTGTTGTGATGTTACAGGCCTGTTTTTTGTGTTTGCAGATGGTGAAAGGATTTTCCAACCGGGCGAGGAAGGCGCGCCTGGCAGAGCCGGCAAACCGGGACCTGGAGGACCTGGCGCTGTTTGGCCGCTGGCAGACAGAGGAGTATCAGCCTCCCATAGCAGTGGATGGAAAGGTAGCTGAGGAGTCAGAGGGCTGGTGCTAAAGAAAGTGGTTTGTGTGGAGCTCTGGCCTTTTATTTATCCAGAAGTTGCATGTTTCAGTCGTGAGATCAGTCAGTAATATCTGGATTCAGGATTAAGAGTTCAGAGATAAATGTTGACAGGAGGAAACAGTCAAAACTACCAAGGACTTACTTTTACAAGTACAAGTAGTGAATGCAGACTGTTAAAGTCAAAATTTTGTTGATCTGATCTTCCTAGCCCATGTTTGCCTTGCTAATTCTCTGCATTACAGCCTGAGTAACAAACTTTGGTAGAGGACATAGCTAGGAGGTAACCATGCAGCTAAAATCTAGGCTTGTACTTTGTTATGTGAATATTAATTGAATACTGGAGTGGACTCTAGCAGGTCAGGAGGGGAGAGTCCCTGAGTTGCAGCAGGTATTTTCACCTCTCTCCAGAAAGCAGGATTATCATCGTCTTTTATCTTGCCATAACAGGTTCCTCGGAATGAATATGGAAATGTCTATCTCTTTCTGCCATCTATGTTACCTGTTGGCTGTGTGCAGCTGAAACTTCCAAACCTGAACAGAGTGGCACGGAAGTTGAACATTGACTGTGCTCAAGCCATCACTGGATTTGATTTTCACAGCGGCTACTCACACCCAGTGTAAGTAAAAGCTGCTTTGTTGCACCTGTCAGATGTTGATGTCCTGCAGAGGTTGCATATCTTATATTGTTTGAGACAGACAGTTCTGTCAGTTTTCTGTAGCTTCTAGGCTGGGTGAGCAGGCATTTGCTCCCTTTCTTTTTCCTTCTCGTAGCTGACAGAAGACTCTGTTCTCCTTCCTAGTACTGATGGGTATGTGGTATGTGAGGAGTATAAAGAGGTCCTTGTTGCTGCCTGGGAGAACGAACAAGCAGAAATAGAAAAGAAGGAGAAGGAGGTGAGAATTATTTTTACAGCTTCCTTAGTGTTCTATTTATGAAGTAAATATCATTGAAACTGGGCAGTCAGAGCAGGCTGTGTAAGCAACAATCATGAGGCTTTTTTGATGACAGTTTAAAAATCTTAAAAGCTTTCCTTTTCCACAGGCATAAATACATTGAAACTCACAGTAGTAAATTTTTCTCTTTCCTATAACAATACTCCACAGAAGCGTGAGAAAAGAGCTCTAGGGAATTGGAAGCTGCTGACAAAAGGACTTCTCATCAGAGAGAGACTGAAGCAACGCTACTCCATCAAGGTATTCTGCATTTCTGTTCATAATTTCTTTTTCTGGACGTTATTTTAACTGTAGAACAGACTTTCCAGAGTGTAGTTGCTCAAAAGTCTTCAGCTGGTCAAAAAAATTACACCTGAAGTTCAATGTGGTCACGTTCATCAATTTGTTACTGTTTACAAGGGATGAATGTTTTTATTTTTATCACTGTTTTGACATATCTCCTTCCTAGACTTATTCCTCCAAGCCAAACATGTAGCTAACAGGATGAGAGGTGGCACTTTTAAGAAAAAGGTGTTTTAGTTCTTAATTTTTTTTTCCAAGGAGAAAGGTGAAAAGCCTGATCTTTTTAAAACGGGTTGGTTTTATTCTTCCATTGTCAAAAATTATTTGTTTGTGTTTAAAGAATGTTTGGTGTTCAGAAATAGAAGCACTTTGGGTGGGGAGCCCAAACCAGAGCAACCAACTTCTGAAAGGTCACTCAGTGTCACTGTGACCAAAGAGAAACCCTTTTCAAAAGGGGCAGTTACAAGGGATTCTTAGAATTACCTGATTTTCACATCTGTTTTTTCCAGACTGAGCCATCAGCACCCGAGACAGAGAAAGGAGAAGGATTCTCTTCTGATGAAGAAGGAGCTCCAAGCTCAGAGAGCGCAGTGGGGAGCACGGCCATTTATTGGCCCCAAAATCGCCAGCTAGAGAAACAAGGAGAGAAAACAATCAAAAAGAGCAAACGAGAAAAGAGAGGAGAAGCAGCTCAATTGTTCCCTTTTGAGAAATTGTGATAATAAGCTTTTCTTTGCTTTGTTTTCAGATGCAGGAAAAATAGTCATGATAAAAGTATCCTTTGCCAGTTAGGGCCTTAGGTCTTCCTGTGCGCTTGTGTTTTTGAGCTGTGAGGGACCAACCTACTTCAGTATCCAGTTTCCTTTGAGATCACAGGTATCATTTAGATTCTTCCTTTTATCCTTGGACTTGGGAGAACTAGACATGGAGCTGCACCTTCTGAGATCACTTTGCTTTGTTGGGGTTTTTGCTCTTTTGTATCACTCAGCACTAATTGTTGAGTTTCTTGAGGCACTCCTGTCATTCGCAATATCTTCCTATTTTTTTCATTTTCATTTTTCTCTGCTTGCTCAGAACTAAAGCATCCAGCTGCTTTTTACCTGTCTGCAGAGAGGTGGCCAAAGGAATGCTGATGCCTGCTTTGATCCATAGCTTACCCAAAGCAGTGGTGAGGTAGAGTTCTGACCTTTCTGTCTCAAGGGACAATACTTCCTTTAAGGTCTAAGGAAAAAAAAAAAAAACAAACCAAAAACCTCCACAATCAGAATATGGAGGAATGAATACTTTCTAAAGAATACTTGCATTTTGTGATGTAAGTTTGGCTTTTCAGCCTACCATCTTCATTTGCTCTCAGAAATTTTGTGCTTTGGAAGGGAGAAGCCCTGTCCTAATTAGAAACTTCAGGTTCATTCTTAAATTCTTAAGTAATTTGAATATATACGTATTTGCTTCTGTTGCTTATCAAGATCCTGTACTGGAGCAAAACATGTAAAACTGGCTAAATGTCACTTGGATCAAAATTTACTAAAACCACAGAATTCTTGTTATCCAGTACCACAGCATTAAAAAACTTTTGAGAGAGGAATGCTAAATCTACATAAGCTTTTCCTGCACTTTTGTAGTAGGAATACTGATCTTTAGCAGTATAATATATCTTAATTCCACTGACACAGTCTCGTAAAAGATAGAGGGGAAAACAAGTTAGTCATGCTGGACATTGTCACAGAGACTGAAATGTAAGAAAATGGCTTTCATGTAATTATGTTCAGAAAAAATTCTATTTTTATACTGTATTCGTAGATTAAAATAAAGTTAGAAAAAAAGAATATGTTGTTTGTTTTCAGAATGCACAGGTAATCCCCAGTCTCCTTAAAATAGAGAAGGCAGTGGTAGTCAGGTTGAACTATCGTACTTTTCAAATAATTTTTTTACTTCAGTGGTCAGTAATGGGAGTAAACCCATGGCAGGCTGGCAGCAGCCTGGTATCACACACTAGTACACACACAAGAGCAGCTGTGCTGTTAGAGGAACTCGCTTCCCAAAACAGAGAAATACTTGTAGGACAAACAACAATGGAAAACTAGTTCTTGTGGAAGCTACAATATAACCCTTCACCTACCTCAACACTATTCCTGGATATAAAACAAGCAATAGTCGAATTTAATAAAAAAGCCTACAGACCAATCTTTTGAAAACTGTATTTTATTAAATATACAAAAGCTCAGCACTTCTGTAGAAAATTGTCACTTCATTTCCAATAATTAATGCTGGTTATTGTTCAGTATCATGGGTAAATCAGCAGCAGTTCAAACCCCTTTTCTCTCTCCTGTGGAGCACAACTCCCGACTGCTGGAGCACAGCTTGGTACTGGTGAGTAGCAGGACAGCTGCAGTGCCACTGCTCATGGACCAGTGCATGCATGAGGCCACCTCCTGTACCCATCCTTGCACTCACTGCTCCTGCTCCAGGATGGAGCCAGGAGACCAAAAGCATTAAAGTAATAAGGGCTAATAAAGTAATTACAAAGTCTCAAAACTCCTATGATTTCTATTTCAGTACCATTTCTAGCAAACATTTGCTTCTACGTATGTTCAAGTCAAGTTCCTTTGATAGAGAGAACACTCCTTTGGTGGTCATAAATAGATCTCATAATTGAAAACCGTATTTTTGTACTGAATTTACTGAATTATGTATACTTATAAAAACACCCAAAACACAGTAGTGTAGAGGCGGGGCCATGTGGAAACCAGACTCCAGCTCAGTGGAGACTTAAAATTTGAGTATCTAGCCTCAAGTACTGGTTACAGCAGATAAACATGAGCCATCACAGCACTTCAAGACATTCCTCTTAACAAAATACAAAACTAACAATTTAGGCTTCTAAACTCTATGAAAACTAACCAAGCAAAAATGTTTACATGACTTAATTTCACAGAGTATGTTCATTATCGTTACTAAGTGAAATTAAAGAAAGGAACAGTATACACAGCAGAAACACCCCAACTATTTTAAAAACTACACATTCAGTTATAAAAGTCGATGTTGTTTCAAGACAGTAGGTTTTATATTTACAGGTGAATGACCTCTAAGTATCCCTTTAAGTACACTTTGAAGTGAAATTTTTGAAACAGTTCTGCAATGATATAGTCCGGACTATCATTTTGGATGCTTAACCAAGAACAACTTAAGAGACATAAAACCTGTGGAAAATCAGTGTATCCTGATAAATCTGCCAAGCCTCAGAGCACTGCTAACCTGGCCACTCATTACATCAATGACTTTGAAAATCATCAGTCCAAAAGAGAGAGTACTGTGTCGAATTTACCTAAGCTGTTTTCCCTTTGAACACATACACTGCCAAACACATCAGTCAAAGGAGTGTTCCTGACTGTGCAAACGAGAAAAGGGAGCAGAGGGAGGGTTTGTCTGAGACAGGCAGGCACACGTATTTCCCGAGGACATCTAACCATGGGCCATGGGATGCAGCTGGCACTTTCTCCAAAACGCACAAGGTGCCCCACCCAGCAAGGACTTGGCAGTTCTCAAATCAGGGGAATTATTAAGAGTATCACATCTGCTCCTTCACCAATTTACCATCAATGCACACAAAATGCTTTTTCCCCAAAGCTGGTGTTACCGACTTCCCACAAACAGCATCCTATATTCCTATGGATAACATGTACCAATAATCGTATTCAAGTCCCCTCCCCAGCTCTCAGTGCTCGCTGCTGAGCTGTGACTTGCTGTAAGCTTGGCTGCAGGAACCGGGCAAAAATGCACTTGGGAAGGTTCTAACCAGGACTCAGCTCAAGACCTGACCATGTCCTTGTCACTGGTGCTTCTTGGGTAGAACACGGGATCTGGCCACCACGATAGGGACTGCGGAGAGCAGCGCGAGGAGCAGGGCCCAGAGTGGGCGGTAGAAGAGCCAGCCTGCAGAGATGGTCAGCAGGGACAGCGAGCTGGCCAGGCAGAAGGCAAATGCCTTCAACCCAATGTTAACGAGGTCCCTCACAACAGGAAACCAGTCCACTGCAGAGAGAATTAAACATGGCATTAAGTAGTTGGCAAGATGACAGTTTAAAAGAAAGTCTGATTCATGCCTAGGATCTGCCCCCTAACGACTGCAATCAAAAGACAGACTCAAACTATTTATCAAGAGCACTGGATTAGGCACTTCAGCAGAGTATCATCAAGACATTTGATCATTAAGCAGCAGCTAAACATATAAGGCAATGCTATCCTCATCTCTTCATACAGAAAGTAATCCAAAATGAAGTCTGAAGATTTGTCCAAGGCTTGAGAGGCAGAGGAGACAGACAGCCCTGCAGCCATGGGACAAGTCTAGGGCAACTGATACAAGCTGCTAGTGCAGAAATTCCTTTCTGGGAACTATAAATCTTGGAGTAACATGTATATTGAAAATAAATCAAAAACAAGAAGTTCAAAACTACAAAGTGAATGGTATCTTTGATGTCTGAAGTTTATGCAAGTTTGAGGCGTTGTCCTGTTTTTATGTTTTTACTCCAGCAGTTTTCTATATGAAAAGAATAAACAAAAACTTTCTTTGCTGTTTGTTTACAGTAGTGTAGGATAACCAGACACAAAATTGTATTCCTATACAACTGCTGATACGGACATGTTGGGGGGACCAGTTGTGTGTGGGTGCAGAAAGTAATTGTATTGCAGCACCTTGAGTTAGATTTGAAAGAACCAGCCCAACATGTACTTCAACTTTTTATATTTTGGTAAACACTGGGCTGGGATCTTCTGAGACTAGCAACCGATATTTGCGTGGGGTTTTTTAATGTTCACAAAGCAACCAGTTGGTTTTGGGGTCCTGTTTACCTGCAGTTGCCTACAGTGACTTTTCGTATCAAATCAAATCTGAGTTTAAACCAGATTTCTCCTGGTCTCCAAATGAATTTGCTCTCTAGACATTATGATCTTATTTCTAGATCATTTTACCTTTCTGTGAAAAACATACCTAATGTGTAAAAGATTCGGGTCATTAGGCTGATGCCCACAAACATTGAGAGCCAGCCAGCTGCACGGAGGGCCCAGGTCTTCATGGTGTTACTCTCATGCTCCTTCTGAAACACCTCCTGGAAGGAAAGCAAACACCATCACATGCAGCCTCTTTCTTTTTCAAGATCCTCTTAATTCCAGTATATTATGAGCCAGTCAGAGCCAAGAGCATTTTAGGAGTACAACTTCTCTTGCAGAAGATACATGGCAGTTCATTCTGCAGGGTCTGTGGAATATGGCAGTACGCCGCAATAGATTGAACAGTGCAGCACAGGGGAAACTGCCAATTTTCTTAATTAAAACAACCTAAAAAGCACCATTCAACACTACTCACAGGCAGAAAGACAAATTTTGCTGCAATTGAATACATTCAACATTTTACTGCGGAAAATAAGACGCTAGTAAGTAATAAAGAAGGAAGAGTTTGATTTCACTCTGAAGGAAGAGAGAAAAGCAACAGTATCCACTGATGGCTAAGGGAAAGGTGTATGAAAAAGAGCATGCTGGATGCAGGGAAGGAAAGACAAAAGGTGCATCAGGCAAAGCAAAGCATCTCTTTGCAAGAATTCTGAGTAAGATTTTTTTCAAAATGGGTTGTGTGACCCTCTGGTTCAACAAAACGTTCACATGAAGATGGCTGGGACATTAAAAAACACTGAACGGTAAGAGATTGATTACTTGCACATACAAGTACTCATTGCATCATTTATTTGTAACCAATTAATTTTCAATGAAACAATATTCTATCTAATGAAGATTCAGAGCTTACAGCAGGGGGCTGGTTCTACTGCTACACTTTCAAGTCAAAACAAAGTCTTTTCAACTGCTTTTGGGAGCACCTATAAACTCTTGCCATGTTTTTCTTTACAGCAGGGCATAAAACAATCATTAATGGAAAAAACCCTACTAAAAGGAGTAAATGAATCACCAAATTGCTAGAGCATGCAGGACTTATTGAAGCATAATGCTTTGCCTGAAGGCTCTTTCTCAGCCAGAATAGTAATGAACATTTCAAACAAGCTTAAGCTCCTGTTATTAGGAGCTGAAGAGAGACTAACTCTTATGGTTTATTTAATTAAACCCTAATTTTTACTATTTTTACATGTGACCTGTGCAAAAGCACGTGCTTGCATGTGTAAGTCGGAAACAATCAAGGACCAAATAAAAACAATTTGAGAAGGCACGGAAACAGTCTTTAAAGCAAACAGACAGAATGCGCAGAAACCTGGAAGCAAACGCAGGCTACAACCTGTTGTCTAAGAAGGAGAGAGAAAAGCCATTGTTTATATGAGTATCTCCTCCTCTACAACAGGTCTGAAGGAGAATAAGAGCTTCCCTCTTCTGCTGCTTCTGCACTACCACCTCAAATTTTAACCCTGCACCAGAAGAGTGTGGCATCTCACCTCGACAGAGAGGTCCCCAGGGTACAGAATCTCCAGAACATCTCCAGATTTGGTACGATATGGAACCAGCTGATCACCTCGCTGCTGAGCAATCAGAGTCACCTTGGAACAAAGGGAAAAATATTTACTGGTTACTGAGTTGGAAACAGAGCTTGCAAAATACAGAAAGAGCAGAAGACTCACCTTATCAGCAGAGCCCAAATGGGGATCATCTCCACTCAGACCTGCATAGAAGAAAGAGACACGAAGGTCTCCTACCTACAAATAAAAGATTAGAAGTCAAGAAAGATTGTTTTGCAATGAGGAATCACAGGAAAGACAACTCAGCACAGGAACATCCTTTATTTATCAACACTTTTTCTGAACATTTATGTCAAGAAAGATAGCCAGAATGATTTCTAAGCTGTCCTTTTTTCAGGACTAGCTGGCAACTGAAACAGCTGAAATGGTGTTTTGTAATATTCCCTCTGACTAAGCTGCAGGAGCACATGATATGCTTTGTTCATCTCTCATCATTCCATCTTTTGGCAAAACAGGGCAGGCAGCACAGTCTGACAACAACCTGTTTGATTGTACTCCTCAATACAGCAAGGCAGAGGTGGAATCCATCTCCCAGCACCACCCCTTTCCATTTAAAAGCGCAGCAGACTTGAGAAAACAGAGAACAAAGGAGTGGGACTGGAAACTTTCTGCAGAAGAAACACTCATTCTGCAGGGCTGCAGTAAGGGAGCCTATGTGATGGTCTGCACTCAATTTTCTACACATTAAATAGAAATTGGACATGCCCCAATTCCTTTTTCACACACAGGTTATCTAGCCCATCTTACTTCTGGACGCCTAGGGTTGTCACTGTGATAGAAGTAATCTCCTCCTCGGGTAACATCAGCATGGGGATCCTCCAGGTGTGACAAGCTCAACTGCTTGAAATCATCAATTTTATCCACGAGACCTAAGCGGAATAAAACAACAAGCTGAGGCCCAGTGTCAATCCAGAACAGCCAGTTTGCTGACTGGCTTCCTGATTAGCACTTGACATGACACCTATTGGGGAAAGAAGCAAAGTCCCCTGTTGATGCAAAGGCCGACACAAAGGCAATACAAAACAATCCTTACCCTTGGAAAGGACAAAGCTGCCAACCTGGACGTTAGGAGAAACAGCAGTGAAAGACTCCACAGCCATGGCACTGAGGAACAGAGAGAGTCCCTGATTAGTCACAAAATTGTGATCAAACTCTTGATTTGCAGTATGCAACACACAGCACAGAAAAGGTACCGTGGCAAACATCAGGAGAAACTCAAAGAGTTAAATGACTGTCATGATGTGAAAACAAATCCATCAGGAAACTGTCTGGACTGCATACCGTTGGAGCCATTAAAATAAGCTAATACATGACTGCTCTAAACTGCTCCAATTTCTTTATGCCATTGTTCTCCCAACTACCAAAAGAACAACAGTTTTGCACTCTGTTACAAAAATTAGTCATTCAGCTTTCATCTTTACCAGATCCTGTGACAGAATTCAGAGGGACTGTGCCAGATGGTACCTTACCTTGGGTTTTTGTGTCCAATTTCTCGATCAAAGTTTCTGCTGTTCACAACTTCTGATTTCCACTCTGTATCTAAACAGAATGATAAGAAGGTTGAGGAAGAGACGCTCAGATCTCAGTTACTGAAGACATCTCTCAATCAATCAGTTCTAGGCTACACTTCTAGTAATACTGTCCACATCAAAGTCTGTGATAGTTTGCACTGACACTCAGATACATCCTCCTAGCATATTAACAGGGAATGAGAGGACTTAGGGTGAAAAAAGGTATTTTAGGGATAAAATTGTAACTCAACTTTGCTCAGCTTTGCTGTTGGCATCTTCCATGATCAGGCTTTGATTCCTGGCTCCACTCTTTAGGAATAAGCTGGTTTTGTGATAACAAGGGGCAGGGGCAAAGGGAGAGGAGTCTGAAGTGAACTTGAAGCCAGGAAAGTGTGAGTCCAAATGTGTTTTGCCAACACACAAGTAAGTAAATAAATATTTATTTTGACAATAAACTTCCCCTAAGGTCTGTTTTGCCCGTGATGGTAATTGGAAAGCCATCTCCCTGTCTTTCTTCCAACCTGTCTTTTGCTCCTGTCATTCCCAATTTCATCCCTAGTCCTGTAAGGGGAGAGTTATCAAGCAGCTGTGTGGGTCCATGGCTGGCAGCCAAGGCTAATCCACAAATGCTAATAATACATAGACGTTTATAGGACAGAATCCATCAATCGTGAGAGGACAGCTGTTTTTTTAGATGGGATTTCTTTTTGTTCTCTGTCACTGTGAGCCTGGTTTTCCATGGCTCACAATGACCAGCTTTGTCCCTCATGTTGCATGCTACAGGGTCCCCTGCTTCACTCAGCTGAGTATTTTTATACGATCACACCCAGAAACTCCTGCATGCCCACATTACACATCCATGTGCTTCAATCAGAGACAAATGAAGCATAGAGACCATTCTCCATATGACTCAGTACTTTTCTGCCACTGGGTAGATCAGAATAACACACCCAATTCTGCTCCTGCCAAAAATGCACTTGGCAAAAGTCACAGCGCACATCTGAAGGTGCTGGTGGTTTTCACTATCAACATCAAAACAGGTTCTCAACAGCCTCCCTTACAGGCTGGAGCTGCACTGCTCTTCCCTGTCTATTCTCTTCTGCTCACAGCTGACATATTCCCAATTACTCCATGTCTGAAGTGTAATCTCACGTGTAGCTCTGAACACATTCCTGTCTCTACCCATCTCTGGTCACTCTGGTCACTGAACACCATATGGGCCCTACCTCTGGAACATCCTATCCCTGGATGTTCCTCTGAACTTTCAGGGGTTTCAAAACAAGATGCAGATTTTCTGTAGCCCTTGCTTGCTGACAGCACACCAGCTTTCACCTCAGTTACCTCATGAAAGGAAGGTTCTGTTATTTGTTTAGGAAATAGAATTTTTGCTTATTTCTTCACATCCCTTTCCTTCCTTTCCCAAGAAGAAAATACAGGTTTTACAATAAAAATCAAAATACACACACACATAAGAGTCCAAAGTTACATGCATAAAAGGAAATGGACTTTTTGTTGATCAACTTACTGTATGAATATTTTGTCTCTTTCTTAATCTCACCATTCTCTTCATATTCCCTGTAGAGAAAAGGGGCCGGGATGAGAACCAAAACAGTGATGACACACCCCTGCTCAGGGCAGAAAACACTTCACCTATAAAATGCACAGACAGACCTCTAGCAACACAGACTTATCTTCAGACACAACCTAACTCTTCTCTGAAATACCTGTACTGCAGACAGAGATTCTCTGTACCAGGAACACAAACACTCAACAGTCACAACTATTTTATTCCCATGTTTCAAACAAGGAAGTGTTGACTAGACTGATGAGGAACAACCAGAATTAAGTCCAGTGAGACAAGCTGGCCCAAATCAAATCTTTAACAGATGATGCACCATAAGCATGCTAAAACTGAGAAATTATTTTTCACACCTTCACAACCTCTGACCCTTTTTTAAAATATGACATGAAAGACATTTGGAACATGATTCTAAGCAGTCACACCTACATAATAGCTAATAATATCCATACTACCAGCAGTCGAATTATTAGCAGAAATGTTTTCCCTATTTGGATTGCAACTATTAGCAGAGCTGTTAACATCTCTCAAGGAAACGAAAGTGATTCCCTAAAGGAAAAAACAAATCTAAGAGTTCTAGAATTCCCTTGCTATAAAGAGTTTTTTTTAATTTGTTTTGGATTTTTTTCCTTAGGTATAAGGAAATAAAAAAAATGTGATAGGATCCTGGTAACACAACAGCTTTATAAACTACTTTTAAAGATTACTTTCACTTACTTGGAATCTTCATATTCTACCCACTGGTACATTTCCACATTACGCTTAAGTTTGACAGCTTGGATGGAGAGCCCATAGCTGGGGTCAAACAAAGGCTGTGCAAAAATTAAAGAAAATACAAGTCAGTCTAAATGCTGTACCTCACAACATCAAACACTGTACTTTTACAGTGAAGTATACTTATACTGATGCCATTTACATACCTCACTGCACAGCTCCACTATCTTACACACACATGAACACAGCATAAATGTTATGAAAGACAAGAAAGAATGTTTCTTTACTGGCAAATCTGACCTGAAGAATCATCATCAAAAGTTACTGCCATAGTGAAGAATGAAACCAGAACTAAAGGTTTCAGTGTTCAGATCAGGAGATTCTGTTTTGCTGTGTTACCTTCTGCAAAGTGGGCAGACAATGGAAAATGTCACCACTGCTGAAAATTCAGAATTTGCAGAGTTCCTGTACTGCAAGAGCCTGAAGACTTTTCAATATCATGGACACACCACAGGTTCCTTACACAAATGACAACTGAAATTATCCATGAAAGGCAGCTGGAGGGTAAACACTGCTAGAGCTGTTATGTGGCTTGAGGAAGAGAGTGCTAGACCATTCAGTATCTCCCTGATGTCAGGCCAAGAACCAGACCTTAAGTGGTAGCTAGCAATGCTTAGAGGACGAGAAAAGCCATGTGTCTTTTCCTGGATATCAAACAAAACTTTAACTGGTAAAGACTTTTCCTTCCCTCCAAGCTTGAAATACATCTTCAAGATACTATTTTATTTACCTTAGATGTACTCAGATCTCCAGCCAAGTGCACCAGTCTCCCCTCATTCTGCTGAGAGATACTGTGGATGTTATCAAGAGTGACTACAAGAGAAAGCCCCTCATCAAGAGACCTGGCTGTCCTTAAAGCTCGCCCCTGCAATGAAGAAAACAGAAATCAAGTTGTGGAGAATCCTCACAATAGTATTTTGTGAACAAGGTTAGCAGACAAGTTACCTGATGACCACAAGGAATGCTTGTATATTCAGCCCAAGGCATGTTTTTGAAACACGCTTGCACTTCTCCATTCCCTGTGTTCGACCCAGTTTGAGGCAGTACTTCTCACTCAGGCCACTAACATTGACTAAGCTTCTCAAACAGACCCAGTTTCTTCCTACAAGGGTCCAGACTTACTACTCTTCACCTCTTACCTTGTCTTAATTCCTGAATAATTGCAAAAATGATACAAATTATGGCTCATTTTCCCACACACATATACATTGACTTCTTGGCAGAAGTTTTCTCTGCCTTACCATCATATCCTGGTGTACTTTTCTTCTGCAAAGTCATCAAAACTGGGAGTAGTTATTTTTCTCTTGAAGAGGTAGGAAAGGAAGTCTCTAAGTGAAAATTCACAGAATTCTGCTCTCCACTCCAAAATTGACAAAACAAGTACGTTTTTGATGGTAAGGTGTTAAGATTCCTGGCTTACTTTTTAATTATTTTTTAAATCCAAACCAAGACATAAAATAATACTGAGAAAAATGAATAAATAACACTCAAAATTTTGCAACATGGGATACGAATTTCTTCAATGTAATTATAACAACACTAGAAATGAGGACCTTCTGTTATCCCAAGCAAAGAGAAGACTGGAATATGGCTGGTTCGTGCAACCCTCTTACCACAGACTGTTTCTTTGTCAGTTTGAAAGTTTTTAATCTTATTTCTCATCACACACTGCTACTGTCTCTACTACGTCTGGTTCTAGAGTAATACTACCTATGGCCTATGATTTCATTGTTCTGTTATATCCTGAGCATAAGCACCAGGTCCCCAGACAAAACCTCATCTTCTCATGGATCATGTAATAAAGCTGTGTACAAACATTGACAGTATGGCACTTACTTCATTAGTAAAAAGAAGGTAGAAAGCCAGAAGAAATGTCACAAGTCCCATCAACATGCCTCCAGAAGTCTCACTGAGCCGTTCCAGGAACCCTGGTTTGGGCTCACTTGTGATTTTAACATGCTCTTTTCGGCTGCCTGTGTCAGAGAACTGTTGGAAACAAACCAAAAGTTCAATATTGGTGTGAAAGGGGAAAGCATTCAGTTTCAAAACAAGTCTTTTAGCTTTGTAAGCACTGCTGCTCTATAGAGCAGAACCTCTTGCCTTGGACCAAAACTTTCCCATATTTACTAAATGCCTCATCACACTTTTGATACTAGAAACACATTTAATAAATAAAATTCCAGCCTGATAGGAAAAAAAAAAACCAACAAACCCAATTTCTGTTATTGTGGTTCTATAGTGGTTCAAGCTTTCTTCATTCTGTCTCCAGGCTCTGTATTTGGTGTGCACACCCTCCATTAATGCCAGGACAAATTGAGTAATAGCCCTGAATTCCTGACCAGTTTAAACACCGCTATAAATAACAAATTATGATTCACCTAACCAGTAAAAAGAGTGCTTGCACACTCTAAAATAATTATATCCAGGGTAACAATAACTTTCAACAAGGCACAGGACAAACACGAGAAGCCCAGGAGTTTATCTGCGTACATGGGTTGTGGGGAGTTACCAAATCCACCTCCAGCAGAAGCACACAGCCAAGACAGGGCATGGCGCTTCTCCGTGTACGGAAAATCACACTGTGAAAAGCCAGTGTCCATAAGGGACACAGAGAAGTCCTGCAACTCTTTTGTTGACTAAAAGGAGACAGTCCACGGGGACACGCCCGCAGGATTTTCTCTCGGTTTCAGAGGGCGCAGCCTCCTTTTATCCTAACTCCCGGCCGCAGGTTGCCCTCCTTCTTTCCCCATTGGTTGAGGGACCAAGAAGATACAGCCTTCCTGAACCGTCTACCCCATATCCCTCCCTTGAACCTCTCACTTTATCCCTAAGTTCTGAAGTTCAGGCCTGTGCAGACCCACTTTCTGTTTCAGGAGCCAGGCTGTCTGGGCTCTGCAACAAACCTGCTGCCCAAAGTCAGCAGAGACATTAAGACTCATTTCAAAGACATTAACACCCATACTTTCACCCACCAAATTATTTACAAAGACATTAGTAGACATCATCCCTGTCATCTGGCTCATCTAGAGATGCCCGGCGGGCTCTGACGGGAACAGGGCCCTGGCCATAGCCCGGGAACCTCGGGGGCGAACGGCCCACGGCCCACGGAACAGCAGTGAGGCAGGACCGAGCAGCACTTACGTTCCTCGACATCGTGAGCCTCTCAGTCTCGCCGGTAACAACAATTCAGGGTCGGCCAGAGCCGCGCACCGCCAGCCGCGCCCTCCTCCGCCTCAGGGCTTCCCCGCCCCTGAGCCACCCCCCGTC
>JAHLSL010000013.1:8880324-8981602 GCA_025920805.1 Petroica traversi | reverse complement strand
TGCGGGCCGGGAGCGCCCCGCAGGGACCATGTGCGGCTGAGGGCAGCTCGGCCACGGAGCGGCTTCTGCCCGCAGGGTTACATTTATCCCAGCATGGCTCAGTGGCCGGAGGTGTGGGGTTTTGCCTTTTTAAGGTCGATGGACAGGGTGGTTAGAGTGCTAGCTTTACTTTTGTGTGTCTGTATTATGTTGTGGTGGTATTTGTGAGGCTTGACCACTATTTAAAGGGAGAGATGCATAGATAAATATCTACATATATGTAAATAAATATTCTTGCCCTCTTAAATTATGCGAAGTGGCTGAATGTAAAGTTTCAGACTGGAAAAAAAGCTCCAGTATTTCTAAATGACATTTTTATGTTGCAAACTTGGCACAGACTGCTGATCATAAACTATATTGAGGTAGCCATAACCCATGGACCTCTTTTATGCTTTATGCTGTGATTTGTTTAATTTTGCAGGATCTGTAAGCTACCTTATGCAATGTTACAAAACTTTAGTGACGGGGTTAGAGTTCATGTGTTTCTAGCTCCTTTTATATAAGAAATGACTGAACATTCCATATTGTAAAGTTTGCTGGAGTACAACGCAGAGTTGTCAGAAAACTGTTCCCCTTTTTTTTTAAAGCATTAGATTTATCTGTTTTTCAGACACGTTTAAATGCATGATTATTGGGAAAGTTAAGTTACTGAATATCTGCTGGCTGAGGTCACCCTGAGGGGCCAGAAGATTCTAACTTCTAATATGCTAAGTCACTGTAGTGGCCTTTATTAATTTAGAGAATTCTTGAGGAATTTACCATTTTTTCCACCCACAGAATACTTAGTTGTGTGTTCAGAAGAGTTTCATCTAGCCGTTCTCTGTGCATACCTCAGAGGGTGTGTTAAAGCTTTGCAGGGTTGTTAGAAAACTGAAACTACTGAAGTTTCCAACTAAGCCTCCCCTGACCCCACTACGGAACGTTTTAGTTAAATCAAGAGCAGAAAATTTGCTCCATTGGATTTCCTTCCCTTGTAATGTTCACAGTGCCTTTCAATGTAGTTCTATATGGTGATGGTTCTCTTCAGATGTTAATTCAGATGATGAGTGTAAAATATTACACTGGTCTTTAGCGACGAGCACTGTTACTAACAAGTTCCTACTGAACACTTTACTGTTATTATAGTTTTTCATTTACTCTTCCTTTTTTTTTAAGTCTAAACTCTTCATCTCTGTTAGTCCTGGTAATTTGAGTTTGTTGTGAAACAGCTTTTTGACTTAACAGTTCAATGAACTGTACTGTGATCTGCAGCCATTACAGGACATTGCTCTGAAAATTGGAGCTTTAGAATAACACAGTGTGTGTGTTCCTCTGAACTAGTAACTATTCTAATTGAAGGTGATTGTTAAGTACAACAGTTCATTCTCTATTAACATTAGTGCATATCATTGAATATCTCAGTACCTTATGGTATTCAGCAGTTTTGTAAATGACTCTTTCTGTCTCAGATTTCTGTTAACTTTTGCTTCTTGTCTCCTCCATGGTAGGAAAAGACAGAATAATATTTGCAACCAAGGAGGACCATGAGACACCAAGCAGTGCTGAGCTGGTGGCAGATGACCCAGATGACCCTTATGAGGAACAAGGTCAGTAGTGTGCAGAAGAACGGAAGTAAGGGGTGTTACATGATATTTAAATCCAACAGAACGCAAAACCTGCATGAATTAGAAAAACTTAAGCATATTTGAAGACTGAGGGCAGCTGGTTATGAATAAATACCCAAACTCTTGGCAGTTTTAACTGCCTGAATAGGACCTCACTAATGACACGCTTTCTTCCAGTGTTTCTTTTTCTATACTTGTAATGATTTTTCTTAGTGGCTTGTTCAAATAATCAGTTGATGGCTTTTAGTTTTGGTTGGTAGCCATGGATACACAGGGATGCCTTTTCCTTTTATTAATAAAGTTGGAGCCTAATCAAGTAAAAATTATGGTTGTTGTTTCTCTGTTTTAAGTAACAACATGGAATTTTCAGAGAAGCTGGAGTGAGTTACATATCGCAGTCTTTGATGCAAGTGCTCACCTGGCTGTGTGCAGCCAAAATTACCTAATTAGGTGATTGCTGAATGTCTCATTTAATATAAGTTAATATCTGGCTAATCTATACTGTACTGGTAGAGTTATAATCAGTATCATGTCAGTGGCACATGGCAGGTAAGTTAAAATTATTGAGTTTTCAATGGTAATCATCTCACCCTGAACACAAAAGTTTTTGTGAAGATAACAGTTCTTGTATGAAGTATATCTAACCTGCAAACAGAGATGTAAGAGAGCAGAAAATTTCTAAGACCAAGACTTACAGTGTGCTGGTTGCACAGAGCGTATTTGAAATTGTTTCTGATAGGTAAATGAAATAATCTTCTGATTATGATGATTTAATAAATTTTGCCCTGGATTAATGATTACTATGAAAATGTGAGTTTAGGTTAATTTTTTTCTAATTGCCTCTATGTTTATAGGTCTTTTGGCCTCCTTACTTTGGGTGTAGTGATTTCATTGGTTTCAGCCCAAATGAGATTGAAGTAAATTCTTCAAACTCTTTGCAGTTTAATTAGAAAGTGAAAGTTATGCTTTCTAAAGTGGCTCTGAGACCTTTAGAGGGCAGCATTTAAGCAGTTTAGCAACTGGAGCTCACATAGTCTCTTTGTTAGCTGATATAGTGTGTAGTGTAATTTGAACCACACCTTCCTATGTCATTAAAATAACGTTTTTTGTACATAGATCTGTGTTGAAATGTTACTGCATTTATCTGCCTATTTTGGCTTCATTACAACCATATGTAGTCAGTTACACATCTAAAAATTTTGCTCACCTGCACTGATAAGTCTGTCTATTACCTGGTGTGTCATACATTTGGGTAATAAACTAGTCAACATTAAAAGCACTTTATTTTTTGTTTAAATGTGCCATATCAATTGATTGCTCCTATCTGTATTTTGCCGGATATGGAAAGGCTGTGGTGAGGAGGAGAGGTGATGGGGTTGGTCTCCTAGCAATCCTGCATTTACAGAATGCTAGGTTACTTTCTTCCTCAACAGCAAGTCAGAGCAAAGAGGGGGAAAGCCAGGAGTTTTTTATGTCACCTTACAGTGACTGTGTATATCTGGGATTCAAAATGAGAAACTCTATAAACTGTATTTGAGTACTGTCAATAAGTTTGGGTGGGGGATTCTTGTTGTGTGGTTTTCTTTGTTAGCTTGTTGGGTTTTTTTCTTAGTTTGTGGTAAGTTACTGCCATGTTTTGAAGTCTGAAAAACTACTTGAATCACCCAGGCCTCAGTGCATTAGATCAGAACACAGAAAATGGACATATCACAGAATGTAGCTGTATCTAATGGGAGTGAAGCTATGGGCAGGAAAGGAATGGGTAAAACGGTTAGGAAAGTGTTGAAATGCTGAAGCTCTGGCTTGTGTGGCTTTTATTTATAAGAAAATTGGGCAAGATTTTGCTGTACCTAACGTAGCATGCAAGCATTTCTCATTTAGGTTCTACTTGGAATAGAAGACTTGGTTTCCAGGTTCAAATTCAGTTGTATAATTAACTGTAAGGACTCTTCTATTCTTTTCTGCTGTGCCAAAGAGACTAGTCACATCTGAGAAAGAATAAATGCGTTATATAGACCTACCATAATCTCCATTGTTTTCTGATATACCTGAAACTTGTTTGAGGTTTTGGTTTTTTGTAGGGGCCTTTTTCATACTTGAGATAAGCATCTAGTTGGGTATTTGGTACTTCCTGATAGTTCTTATTTTGTCCCAGACATTTATAGACATTAGTCTTTGAGCAGTCTGCTTGAGTCAGTAGATTGGTCAGGAAAACTTGAGTTCTGGTTTCCTTGGGATAAAAACCAGTTGTAAGCCTGTTCTTATTTCTGTCAATGTTTTGTTGTTATATCAGCTGGAAGATTTTGGTAGGCAAAATGTTAAGGACTTGCTTTAAGCTAAAAACATTGAAAGAAAAAAAGCCACGTGAAATGGAAAGGCTACAAACTGGAATACGTTCAGGTTAGCATTTCATACTGCAGTAAAGATCACTGTTCACTGTCTGTGCCTTTTGACAGCTGTGGCTGATGGAAACAAATTAAGAATTCATTTGCAGCTGTTTTGAAATAGTATTGTTACTGTAAAGCTTCTTTCTAGTCCTATGTCTTGCAGATGGTGGAATTCAACATGAAAGACTCCTGGTTTTCACTGACATCTTGGCTGCCATCAGTTAGAATAGTTCTTTATTTTATGAAGCTTATATGAAGAAGGCACTGATGAGTTTTATGCATGCAAAGTGATTTTTATTAGTGTTACAGCTGTGATGGGAAAGTTGGATAAAAGTACTTACAAAATTGGGCCTCAAATACAGATTGTTGCTGGTCTTTCCCTTCTGTTTTTCCAGACTTGTTCCTGTCATCTTATTTTAGAGACAGTTTTAAAGTGGTTTCTGCGGGGGACTGATGAAGCAAAACCCCACATTCTTTTAAGAAAGAACTTGATTAATGATCAGATGTACAGGACTGTTTCTGTCTCTGATGATGTCCCTTTCAATCCTGTATCCTGTCATCTTACACTGTGAATCCCTGGCAGATAAACTTGTTATTGGGATGTTTGTCATGGAACAGGGAAGACATGCTTCTCAGAACAGCAGTGGGACTTCATAACAGCAAGTCCAAAGACGAGTGTTGGCTCAGATGCAGATGGGCCTGCATCTGTGCCTTTGTCCATGCCACGAACAGATTCCACGAGCCATGAGACATCAGGTTGTGTGATGTCAGCAATCAATTGTTCATTCAAGTCTTGATCTGCTATTATGAAAACAGGGTTGTTTTTTCTTCCACAAGTGCAGGTTCAAGTAGATTGTGATTCACTGGATCAGTGAGGTTCAGGCTGCATTTGAAAGAAGTTTTAATTCAGTTTTAATTAAGAATAGTAATCCCATCTCTTGCAGGCTTGCAACTCAGGAAGAGCAATGGATGCAATCTGTTTCCTATTTTATTGTGTTCTAAGTTTGGTGATGGACTTACTCATTGATGTGTGAATTCTGCTGTGATTATGGGGAAATGCTTGCTTGATTCATCTGTATTTCTGTTTTGTTTTCTAAGGCATGGTTTCTGTGTACAGAACATATGAAACTGATGCTATTTCAGTGATAAAATAGGTGTATGTCAATGATCTTGTGATGCCATGGAATGTATTATTTATGGGATAACTCAGATTGTTATTAAGATTTGCATGTTTTCAAGGCAGGTCTGGTTCTAAAATGAGCAATCTATTTTAAGAGAATTATTTTACAGGTAATTTTATTGCTGTAGTGTCTTCCGGAACATTTCAAAATGTGGGTTTTTTTCTATTTAAAGTGCTAGAAAAATGACCTTAAAATGACTGGTTGATGTTAGTGAGGAGGAATACAGGACTTCAAAATCTAGTTTACAAAGCAAATTGTATTTCTTCTACACCATATGATTAACGTCTTTCTGCTTTATGTCATCCTTGGCAATGAGGAATCTGGCATCAGCTACCCATTTTCTTGTCTCAGAAGTCCTGCATCTCCTCAAGGCAGCTGGAGATGCTGTGATGCAGTGGGCTAGGTGTATCTCATCAGTACAGTGAATATTACAGATCTTTTGCAAAACCATCTTGCCAAATAAGCATGGTCCATGGAAAATGACAGTCTTACTATACTATAGGTGCTAAGGACACTTGTTACTTTTGGAAATGAACAAAGATTCTGGTCAATGCCGAGATTTGACTGAGTCATTGTAATTTTCTGCTGAACTGCATTGGTTGAGTTAGAGCACATCACTGATGAATTGCAAATCACAGTAAAATACTCCTTTTAATAAAGCAATAAATGATTGAGCTGCTTTTGCTGTACCAGTCAAGATTCTTGATATTGCAGCCTGGTGTCCAAGGAATTGCATGTGGGAGTGAAATGTATGCGTGGAACTTTGTGATCCCACAGGACACAGACAAGAAATAAGCTTATTGAATTCTATTACACTATTTTAGGTCATATCAAGTTATATCAGGTCCTAAATACAATTTCATGTTTTGAATCAGAATTAGTTCAACTTTTTTTTCTGCCAGTGGTGTTTTCATACCCACTTCAAAAGGGAAAGTGCTTAAATGTAAGGTTTATGCACATGCTGTCAGCTTCTGCAGAAACTCAGCCTGGAAGTGAGGTTAGAAAAGTCAGCTAAAGAGGAGGAGAGCAAACTGTTCAAGTGGAGAAGAAACCAGCTTGGATCATAGCACAGTAATTCTCTTGTTCTTCATAGATTGAACTGTGTATGTTCATACCAGTAGAGAAAGGAAAAGGAGATGTTTTGATTTCCATTTAGGACTCTAAATGGACTTTAAATTAGAGTCTCTGCGTTAGAGACTCTAGAAGCCCACAGGACCAAGTCTGTTATATTGAATTTCTAAAATCAGAGGAAAGGAGTTCTTCAGCTTGCAGTTTAACCTTCATTGTGTAAATCAGCTGCCATCTAGAAGAACACATTCCCATAAATCTTCACCTTGCCAGTCCATCAGTGAAGTATTTCTGTCACGACTTCAACTGTTCAAGAGCAAAGGTTTACAACTGTTCCAGCTTAGAGTCTGAAGTGACTCTTAACTTCCTTCAGTTGTGTTCTAAAGTACAATTTTATTTCTGGCAACCAGACAGGCTTGCTCTCACTGTTCCTTTGTGTTATGGTGCATGTGACTTAATCTGTGTTTTACAAATACACTGATTTTTTTGCAATTCTGGTCTTCCAGTTCAAATTTGAACAGGGAAAATTGTTCAAATTTGAACAGGAATTGTTTCAGAGTTTATTTTAAATAAGAAGAAAAATGCATTAATCCGATTTGATTTTAAAGATTTCCAGTCTTAATACTGGATTTAAATTCTTATTATTTGTATGGCATGATTTTAATGCTTGCTTGTTCCCCTGAGATAGCCCGGCCAATCGACTGACTTGACTTCTATCTGTTTTATGGTTCCTTTAAAATATTCTTGGTGGTCTGTACTCCAGGGAGAAGGACTTAATTCAGAGATGGATAGAGAACTAATCTCACTTGTGCCCATTAAAAGATTATACAGATCAGAGGGAGAAACAGACTGGCTGGGAAGTGAAAGGTGTTTATCAGCCTTGAAGCTACAGAACTAAGATAGCATTGTTAGCACTTGAGTTCACACCTGCAACCCAGCAGCTGTCACTGAGTGAAATCAATGTTTGGAAGGAGCATTAACTTTTCTTCTCTCTTGTTTGTTCAGGATTGATATTGCCCAATGGAGATATCAATTGGAATTGCCCATGTCTGGGTGGAATGGCCAGTGGTCCCTGTGGGGAGCAGTTCAAGTCAGCCTTTTCTTGTTTCCACTATAGCACAGAAGAAATAAAGGGATCAGACTGTGTGGACCAATTCCGTGCCATGCAGGAATGCATGCAAAAATACCCAGATCTTTACCCTCAAGAGGATGAAAATGATGAGAAGTCCAGCAAAGATTTAGAAGCTGCCTCTATGGAGGCTTCTGCTGCCAAAGAGGAGAAGGGATCCAGCTAATGAAGATGGAAGGAGGCTGTTGTCTCCATTTCTCATTTTCAGAGACATGGACTTCGCAGTGTGTCTGTCTTCTGAGAAGTGAGGAAATGTTTCACCATGTTCTGTGCACTGTATCATAATAAATAATTTATTGCTGAAGGAGAAATCTGAGAGCTACAGCCTTGCAAATAAGTACTGCAAAAAGAGTGAGTGTGTGTATGTACTGTGTAACCTGCTTTTGGACACAGTTAAAACTTTAACAGCTATTCTTTACCCTCAAGTTTTCCTTGAGTTTTGACTTGAATAATGTCTTGAAGTACACAACTTTCAGCTAAAATTCCACTGGCACGCCAGGTCTGTCTTCATTTCAGTATGTTCTGATCAGTAGCTGCTTTTTTAAAACTTATTCTGTTCTATCAATAGAAATTGCATTAAATGATTTTTTTCCTAAAAGATTTTTTTTTGCCAGAGTGATGCAAGACATGGCCTAGATTTAGAATTTCTAAAATAATTTCAAATGGTCTTACTAGATTATGGTTGCATTTTACTACTGGCATCAGACCAGGACCGCCAGGAAAATGTTGAAATGCACATCTTTGATTTCATTTACTTACTGTGATGGCTTCTGCATCTTTAAAAATGGTGTGTTGTACAACTGATGATTAAAATGGATGAAAAGAATGTTGTCATTGGCTTTATTTTTGCTCTGAAAATACAGCTTTCGGGTTCCTTTGGTTATTACCTTCTTCCTCAATGTATAGATGGGCACTTGTAAAAGACTTTTGAGATATAATAAATTGTTACCTGGTGTAATGATGGCAAAACAGATAATGTGACTTAAGTGCATATTAAAAAGGAAATACTTTTTACCCTCACTGGAAGCTCATGTGTCTTTGTGGTGTGCTGTTTTGTTTGGTTGGTTTTTTTATTAACACTGATTGGATTTGAGAACTGTTCTGTGCTGTAAGCAGACTTTGAATCAGTTTGTGAGTTGTGAAGATCAGTTGCTGCAGCTTGTCAGATTTTTATTCTTGTCTTACTCTTTTCTCCCCAGCCCAGGCAGGAAGGTATAAAAAACCTAAAGCATTTTCAGAAGCTGTGGTAGACTGGATCATGAACCAGCAAATAAACATGAACAGCTATTAAAATATTTGGAAATTACTTAAAAGGTACAAATAATTTAATAGTTCTCGGTTGTTAAATAGGGACTACTACACTGTTTGTCTTTCCAACCAAACAGGCTGTGAGATTTTTTTTTTTACAAAAGAAATTGTGGCTTTGACTTCATTGCAGGTTGGATTGTTTTGTTTTTTTTCTCTGCTTATGTTTTAGTTACCCAAAGCATAAAAAGAATAATATCAGTAATGCAGCCCACAAAGTCCAGCAACATTTACACACCCGCCTTTCTCTGGGGGCAGCACAGTGCTCAGCAGTGTTAATTCCATACAGCACTTCCGGTATCTTGTTTGCGTAAGTGAATTTGGTGCTACTGGTGTTTCTGAGTGAATGAGGGGAATTTCTGTAAAGTTTTACAGTGTGTTTGAGGTGTTTGTATTTTAGGGCAGCTGTTGAATCCTCGGCAAAAATTTGTAGGCAGTTAAGTGACTGACAACTACTCTGTTCTGATGGCAGTGATAGCAGGGACTCTGGGCATCACTGCTTTTCAAAGAAACAAAGGGATACAAAACTTCTCTGTGGCTTTTTCAGGCATAGGAAGCCAAGTGCCAAGTTAACCTGAGTAAACAGGCACAAAAGCAGTAGAGATAAACTTTCACACTTAGGCAGTTGGACCACGCAAATGAAATCTTAGGCAATAGATAAACACTGGGCACCAAATTAAAAAAAAAATCACATCCACCCAAGCTTTTGGTTGTTCAAATGGAAATCCAGTGCACTCTCTGGAGGAAGCAAAGCTGTTAGTGAAGAGGTGCTCTGTTCTAACAAGTTGCCTCTTTCGTTTTTGCTGTGCTTTTTTCTCCCACATCTTTTGTGCTCTAAAGAGTTTGGATTTATCCTCTGTAACTGTACTGGTAGCATCTGTGTACAAAACATAAAATGTGAGAATCTTGGCATACAATAGGTAGGGATGTTCACCTAATACTGACAGAGGGAACTTGGAGCATAATCTGACATGTTTGAATATGTGCTTAGGACGGATTTTCTTCTTTCTGACTGTTGTGGCTTGGTAACCTGTTGTACTGCATCCAGTAGAAACATGCAATATGTGTAAGGATCTTACACCAGAAACTGTGAAAACGTGTTTGAAGTGTTTTAAAAAGGAAGCCAAAGCTTTAATCATAAGTAGTTCTTCGTGGAATTGTTGGGGTTTTTTTTTTGATTTTTTTTTCTGTGTAAACTCATGCAGTTGGGAATTCACAGATAATGTAATTCCTTGTTTCTGTTTCCCAGTATTGCTTCTTTTACATGCCCCAGTTTTAAATCTAAGATTAATCAGTGGTTTTTTGAATATATAATAAAGGTGATAAAATGATCCTTGGCAATATATGACATGCTTGTGAAATAACCAGGTAAGTTGCATTTTTCTTGTGTAGATATTAAACTTAGAGCTGCATATTTCAGTCTCTTTATAAAGTGTTTCTTATTTTATAGATAATGTCTTGGTTCTCTGTCTGCCAGCACTGAGCTACTGATTCTTGGAGCGAGAGTGGTAGATTCAAATGGGTTGGAGCAATTTTGTTTATAGAGTAATTTCAAAATTATTTTGTTATAAGGCGCTTTTGTCAAGTCATAGGTGCTTCTTTGTCAAGTCACAAGCAGTCATTGGGGGGATAAAGAAGGCTTTCATTATGAAATATTTGCTCTTTAATTCTGTGCCTTTAGTTGATCTTTGTCCTATAAAACTTGATATGCTGACTGTGATTAAATGTTTATAAAAGTTTAGCTAAAAGAAACGGTTAACAATACATGAAGCACTTCTAGATATATTAGAATATGTTTCCAATATAAGTTACTTAGCCCAAACAGTGACATGTGGATAGCATTCCAGTTGAATTTTCTCTATTTAGCTTTTAGAATAAAAAGACATTAATTGTATTTATCCTGCAGACTTACCATTGCTCCCAAAATACTCTCTTGAACTATATTGCTGTATAATAGTTCAGATTTTCAGTTTTAACCTCAGTTTTTGCACACCCTTGTCCTTCTGGTGCGGTGGTGAAACAAGCTGAGCTTTTGAAAGCTGGGTGGACTGTTATCAGCTGGTTGCAATTCCTGCATGATGCAGGCCACAAATTCATACATAACTTGTGATAACTTCCTTCTTAGGGTGGGATGGTTTCTGCAATCTGCTTAAACTTGAATCAGTGGAGCACTTATCCATCATGATGTGGATAAAGATTGCCTCTAGAACTTGTCTCTTTTAGATGATCATTTAACATAACATATGTTCTAAAATGTAAAAAAGTACTGAAGAATAGTTAAAATTTGATGAAATGGCATTTTCAGAATTTAGAAATTACCCAGTTTTTTTTTTTTCTGCTCTTCTGTGCAGTACAGCCTGAGGGTGTTGCAGAGATCTGACTTTCACGTGTAGTAACTTTTCTAGAGGTATGACCTTGCTTCAGGTGCAAAAAGAATCTTTTTTTTTCCTTCCTCCCTGCAAAAGGAATGATGAACAAAATGGTGGCTAGAAGGAGACATTTATCTTGCAGGCCATTGTAGGGATCATTAGATCTGGGAATCTGGCAGGGCTGTTGTGGAAACAAGATCTATATCCTAAGCAGGTCTGACTGAGAGTGTCCTTGTTAAACCTGACAGCAGTGTTTCCTGTTTATCTGAGGCACTGATCTGGTCACATGTCAATGAACCTACTTAATCCTAGGGAAGTAAGAAAAGGAATTTATATGCTTCTAGACTCTTGTTTTACCTCATTAAAATTCTATCAGTGTTAGTGTGGGACTGTGTAGAGAGGCTACCAGCAGTTTGTAATTTTTTCTAAGTCAGCTTTCTTCACTGGACATGATTTAATTTTGTTGATCAGGAGCCTGTCTGCAGTTGTTTTTCAACTGCTTTTAACCCCTCTGGAGCTGTTGTGTTGTTGGTGATGGTGAAACTGAGAGACGACACACCCAACAGAGGAAGAGTAGAGAAGTGCAACAATCATTATAGCACCAATGTTTGTTTTTTAAAATGGCTTATTGCAAATCAATATTGATGATCTGTGAGCAGACAGCTCAGGAAGGCCAAAACAAAGACCACAGTAGGATTTGTTGTGATTCCACAGTGCAATTAACCCAGATGACACAATGGTGTGAAGGGTAGGTGGACATAGGATTTGTTGTACCAGGTCTGAATGACAGGTCCAGTTATTTGTTTTCGGAATGTTATAGATTGCTTACACCTCCTAAGAAAGTACCCCCTCACAATGCACTCATTTGCTTCATAGAATCCTGTATGGAAAATGAGTGTTTGATTTTTAAATGTGGGTTTCCTGACTTTTTTTCTGCTGTTATGAAAGTTGTTGCCTCCACCCAGTTTCTTTTGCTTTCTGTTTTTCCCGTTTCTCATGCATCCCCAAAGACGGCATTGCTTCCTTTTCCCCTACAGCCAATCACATTCGTCCTGACAGGTATAGGCTCTGTTCCCTTCCTTCGTTCAAGGGGCCATCTCTTCATTCTCCTTGCCCTCTCCTAGAGAACCCAAACTGATGAATTAGGTTGGACCCAGCTGATAATGTTTGTGATATTTCTCATAAAGGTGATGTTACAAAAGAATTGGAATTAATTGTAGAGGATTTTCTCACAGAGAATGGGCATGTGAGCAACTCAGCATTTATGATAAAAGAAACTTAGCATTTTTGATAAAAGAAACTTAGTTCTGTGCTCAAGGCTGTGTGAAAGGACATCTGTGGATGTGAAAGAGGAGAAACAATAAGGCAGTGAACAACTCCTGGATGTCTGATAAAGAACTTGGCAGAAGAAAGTGCTGAAATAAAGCTTGTAAGGTTTAATGTAGCTATCCAATAATATAAGTAGAACGAGCGCACGAACATCATAAATTAACCAATTATTGCTTGCTGTTGTACGCGTGAGAACTAACAATCAATCGTAATAACAAGTAGGATGTGTGTTAAAGCAGACTGCGTATAAAAATTTTGTAATCTTATAATAAGTCAGCTCATGCTGATCACATTAATCATGGCATGAAGACCCTCGTTATCCCTTGAGTCAGTTAATATCTTCAGAGCTAGATTTGTGATTTTTCAAATGCAGAAGAGCCAGAAAATCTGGGCTACCAGAGCTGTGTCCTGTACATTGTTCCTAGCACCAATATCCAGGGACAGACTCCTGGATCAGGATTTTCTTTGAAGACTGTCTCATTTGAGGGACAGGTGTCTTCTAGGGAAGGCAGGAACCTCCCTTAGAATGCAAAATGTAAACCCTTTCCCTCCGAATTGTTATAAATTTGAACTCAAGGGGGCTTGCCTTGCATCCCTCAAGATAACTCTGTTTAAAGGAGCAGCTTTAGTACCTGTTAAGTGGTTTTTTTAGACCTCATTAGCTCTCAGACCAGTACAAGTTCATATGTGTATTCCTTGTGGGAATTAAGCACCTGTGAAACCCACATGTGAAATTTTGCAGGATTGGGGTTTGAATAGTTACTTAATTAACATACCATTTACAAGGTAAGAACTACTTGTTTTGTGTTTCTCATCTGTACGTAGTCTCATACCATATATATGTTTTTTGTGGAAAAATAATGTATCATGGTTGCCTTATTAGCTAAATACTCTCCTCCATTTGCCTGGCACTGTGCTAACTCTTACTAAAGTAAGACCCTAATGTTTGGAATATTTCTGGTTTATTAACTAAAAAAAGAATTAATGTGCATGTGGTTTGAAGATGGCATGGTTTAAAATTTTAAAAATATATCCCAAACCTCACATCAAAGAAGTATCTGAGTATTTTTAATTGAAGTTTTAATTAAAAAATAAAGAAATGCTATAACACATAACAAGTAACACTAGCTTTTCCAGGTTTGTTGGACTTGAAAGCGTCCATCATGTGAATTATATCAATTCAAAAAAAGCTTACATCAAGCAGCGTGGAAAACTTAGGAGACATGGTAGATGCTAGAGAGAAAACTTAGTCTTTGTAGCATGAGCCCATCTCAGAAGAGCAGTGCACAAAATCTGTGTAGGTACATTTTCCCTCTTCATTGCTTGCTCCAGAACCTGGAGAAGCATTATTGGCGATATGTCAGTATATTGGAGTTAGAGCTCAGCGCTCAATGACCTGTTTGATGCTGTAAGGATCCACATTGCCAGAAGGTTCACCTGCTCCTGGTGCTCACAGCTGTTATCAAGAGCTGCAGTGACCTCCAGCAATCCTGAATTTGCTGCTGTGTGTAGTTACATCTACTGCTTCAAACTCTCACTTGCCCTATTAGAAATTGTCCCCAGCTTTCCAGACTTCTTTTCTTGTGAGTAAAAGCTCTTATTTTTTCCTTATTGAGGACTTTACGAGTGATACGTCATTGCTGCTCTTTGGTTTGTGGTTGCTACTGCTTGAGAGCCACTTTGCCTGTTTGGGCGCTATAGAATGTTATATGGCCTTACTAAAGACAGGCTGCAGTTTGCATGTACTGAAAGTAGCTGCTCAGCTGCACTGGGCAAATTCATCCTTTTTTCCACATTGGTATTCTTTGTCTTACTGTGTCACTTTAGATGCAGTCACAGGGAGGGTTGCAAGGACATCATACAAGTGTCCAAAAAAACCCAACTATTTTTTGGTACAGGAATACCACACCTTCTGTGGTAACTCCTCTAATTTACTATGTACGACATGCTTACTTGTTCTGACAAATATGCAACAGCTTTTACCAGGAGGTCAGTTGTCATCTTGCACTGTCCCATGCTTATCTTCATTTCACATACACTGCACAAGAAAATTACTGTTTTCCTTTCTGAAGTCTCATGGTGATCGATTTAAACTTTTCCATCATCACTAGCTGTTCTCATGTGATCTGTGCAGTCCATTTCTATTTAGATTTTTATTTTCAGATGGGCTATCTGGATTGTAGCACTGAAGAACAAAGACTGCACAGGGTAGCTCTGTATGAGTTGAAACTTAATTCTTTAATTTTTCCTCTCAGTGAACTCAGAGATGCCTGATCAGCAGAAGCAGTGATACCAATAAAAAGTCAAATTGCAGTCAGTATTAGAGAAAGGTATGTGTATATGTCAGATACTTTTGAGATACCTGAAATGTATGATGTATTGATTGTCTTGTTTGCATACCACAGTGCTTCATTTGGTAGTCATTAATCAGTGTGTTATCATAGGCCCCAAAAGAACACACCAGGCTATCAATATTCTTGTTCCAAGTTGTATTTCTACTAGCAGTAGCTAGTAATCCTAGTAAATAACCATGTCAAAAAATAACTTTCGTTCACAGAAGAGAACTATGCAGATGTTTACCCTCCCCACCAAACCACCAGTCTGGCACAAGAAGTGGAATAGAGGTGTTTACTTTATTATGGTGCTGACTATAAACCAACATAGAGTATCCTTATTGCCATTAAATAAGATCCCTTGCAGGTAAAATGGTCTCTGTTGAAAAGCACGTTCCTTAGTTTAATTCTAAACCTACACTTGAATTTCATTTCTTGTGAGAGACCCTTTGAGATCAGATTGTAAATTCATGTACAGGTGTTTATTGATATTTGAAAGAGAACTAGTTAATCTTTTTGTTGTGAGACAATTTCTGGAGACAGTAAAGAAAGCAGTTGCTAGGCTCCTAATTTCATAAGGCTGACATTTCAAATTCTGCCAAATGCCTTGGTTAAAAAGTGTTTTATTGCATTAATTAAATAGCTTGTTGGACATGCCACATTGCTGGATACCTCTTAGGTAACAACAAATAAATAATGAAGTGAATGGAGGAAAGCAACGGAGGAAGGGAAATTTCCTGAAAAGAAGGGAGGAAGAAACACTGTTTATATCCTGTTGGGAAAGAAATTGGAGGTTTTGGGTTTTTTTAAGATCTGCCTGTCATCCATTTCCAGATGAGCTGAAGATTTTTCTGTTGTTCAATCAATGTAAAATTCAAAGTAAAACAGCAGTAAATAGAATGAAAGAAGCTGAATTTTTACGTTCTCAGTGGTTAAGAGAACAAACTGATAGTTACAGGTTGGGACTTCGATCATTCTGCATTAGTATTAGGGTTTTCTAGGTATCCCACTTACCAGTCAGACAGTGCTAAATTAAAACATCTCCTCTTCTCTAGGAGCATTAAAAATTAGAAATGAAATCAAAATATGCAAAAGTAGCATGTGTGCTTGCACTTTCTCTGTAACCCCCTGAAAGAATATAGATTGATTCATTGTAATTTCTGCTTAGTTGAAGAGAGACTGCTCCACCCAGCTTCGTTTGGTTGTGAGTCCTTAAACAGAGGACACAGGTCTCAAACTACAATTTCCTCAAAACTCTGTGTTAGGGAAGGACTTAAGTAGCTACCTCTTGATTACTATAGGGTAAAATTGATTTAGAAAGAATGCTTTTGCCGAGCAGAATTAATTTTACCTGGAGTGCAGATGTTATCACTCCTGTACTTTTGCAGAGGGAGAAATAATCCTCAGGCACTATGGGAAGGAAACAGAGCTTCAGCGTCTTAGCCTGAAGTGTCACCAAGAAAAAATAAAGCACAATGAAAACACTGAGTTCAATTGAAGGCCAGTGGTCTCGAGCACAGTTGGAAGAGCCAGGTTGATCTCCCAGAACTACAGCTTATCTCATTTGATACATGCTTCAGCCAATCCATTTACCTCCTGTTTCTGCTTTGTAGCTTTTGTAGTGTCACAATCTCAACATTAGAGCAGCTGCTAGTTCCTCATGCTTTGGCTTTTTCCTATAATTAAGGCTTATTTGCGGTTATTGCTGTGAAACCTTTATGGTGTTACAGACTAAGCACTGCACCAAAGGGCTGGATTTGGAATAGAGTTTTAGCCAAGGTGGTTTCTGTAGCAGAGCTCAGCACTAAGCATTGATGATAGCAATGCACATCTCTAAAGGACACTGTCCCAAGATAAGTCACGTGTTTTTTTCTGGTCAACAGTGGGATAATATTGTCTTCTAGAATGCAGCCCATTATATTGGCATAATTGCAGTCTGATTGTAAATCAGTTTGAGCTCTCTTATATGCTTATTTAGTATTATGCCACTTGTAAGGCTGAAAGAAATTGCTGCCTTTTAGTGGTCACTTAAAAAGAAAATTGCACCTCATTAATGAATGTATTATGAAAGCAGTTTATGCATATTAATATCAGACTCTGACCTGAAGTGGAAACACTAATCCATATCTTTAGTTTTGCCTTGTAAAATGATTCTGGGTGGAATCAGGCTCAAGTGGAATGACTTGTGATTTCTATATGATGCACTAGATAATTTTGTATGATAAGGCTGCGCATTTTTTTGTAAAAGTAGTCATGTCCCAAATTTCCTGTCTAAGCATATGAAAGGAGGGATGGCAAGTCTGCTTTCCTCACTTCAGCTAGGAGTGTGTTGAATGGGAATGCATGAACTAACTACACCTTTCACTGCAGTGTTACTAAAAGTTAAAGTCCAGCATTGTAATTTCTGAAGAAGAAATTATTTGCATCCGGATCGAAGAATATCTGATACTTGTTTTCCCAAATATGCCTTCCAGGGTTTCACCAGGCTGTTCATGTTCACAAGGAGTTTGCCAGTTGTAGAGTCCTCCTGGCCTGCTATAAGATAGTCAGTACCTAATTAAAAAAAAAAAAAAAGGGAAAACTCTTAGTTAACAAATAGAATAAGAAAGAACCAAATGCAGAATTTCTGTTTCATATGGATGTGGCATACAGCACCTTTGACAATTTCATCCAGTTTATGCATGTACCGTCATATGTGGATACATCCATGGCAGTGTAGTGTCACTGCTGGCTCATGGACACACAGATTCATTAGTGTCAGGACTGTGCTCAGCGGGTACAACTCCACATTGATTTAATTCCAGGGAGGTTCTGCACACATCTGCTGGGATGTGGCAGCTGCTTCTTATGCCTTTGCCCCCCTCCTGCCATTACCACCCTCCTTGAGAACTCTGAGCTGGAAAACAAACGTACTTTGGTGGAGATGAATCAAAGGACACTGCCCCTGAAAGTCTGATTGCAGCTGATATTCCTAAGCACTGTTTACAGGGGAAGAAAAACTCTTGGTGAGTATTTTGTCCTTACCAGGATTGAGAATGGGACATGTGCAGCCCCTGTTGGTCCAGGATTCCGGGTAAATGCTTCTGTTGCTCCGAGCAATTTTCACTTTGCCTGATTTCAGGACCTTCTTCACTTTCACAACCACTTCTGCATGGGTCCCTTTGTCATGGGCAGATAGGATTCTTGCTTTTATTACTGCCAGAAAACACATCCAGATAGAGACCAACATGACTTTTGGTTTATGCTGCTAAAAGGTAGAATTTTAACACTCTGGAAGAAGACATGAAGAAAACCCCAAAGTGCAGTTGTGCAGAAAGTATAGTGCTTGTCCACTTCACTGTTGGATCTTTTAAATAAATCTGGAGAAGAAAAACTGGATTTTTCTTTTCAAGTAGTTAACTCATTCTTATTTAGCAACTATTTTTTCATGGGCTGATGTCAAACACTTGGAAATTCTAGGAAAGCACCTGTATGTATACAAAAAGGACAACAGCTACCAGTCTAATTTCAAATGCACCTATTCTACAGTTTATATTTCCAGTTTGAAAATGTTAGTGTTTTGCTTTAATAATGACCTCTCAAAAATTCTGTCCTATGAGAAGGGACTGTCTACAGGAAGGAAGTCGGGAAGTTTCTCATCAGGCATATCACATGACTAAAATTCCATTTGCACAACAGACCAGAAGAAGTATTTTTGTTTTGTGGTCCAACATCTGTTGCCATGATAAATTTCTCTTCCTTTTAATTTACTAGGATCCCATAACTTTTTGGCATGACAGGCTCATGTAGATCAGCATCTCAAGCAGGCTTTGTTACCTTCTGACAGAAGCATGTCAAACCTCTGCATCCCAGAGCTTTCCTTTCTTGTTTCATGTGATGGTATGAACCAGGTGTTCACAAATAACAGTTTAAAATACATTCTTGGTAAATCTGCATGGCTATTTGAATCTGTATAATAACTGAAAAAGCAATGACATTTTAGATGTGAGGTTTTTAATATTTTTTTTCTTGATGTGGAGGCCAATCATTCCACTGAGTATTATTCTAGCACTCCTGCTGCTGTAAAGAGAGAAATTAACTGGGTGGGAAGGAGACACTACAGAGCTTTGCATGAAAAATGCTTTTAAGTTCTGATCAGAAGTTAGACCCCAGACAAAAAAGGCAGAAGAAATCCTACCTCTTAGGTCTTAACCAATCCTGTCATTTTTCATGGCTATCAGCTAACAATATGCATAGTGGGAACACTGTGAAATGATCATAGCTTGAGGGCATGCTACCCACTTACCATAGGCATATTTCATTTGGCAGAAGTCACTGACGCTTCCAAGCACCTTTTCTTTGCACACACACTTTTCTAGCAGGAAAACCCCACAACACAAAATGGTTGGAGAAAAGCCAGGAGAAGAGAGAGAAAAGAAAAGCAAATGATTGTCAGTTATAAAGTTATATATCTATAGTTCCCATAATCTATATGGACCTTATGAATAAGTTGGAGAGTGAGCTCAAGTATTTGCAAATGTGTTTCTTGTTATATGATAAAATAATTACTCTGAAATCTGGTCAGCATTGTCAAGTAAAATGCAGCCCACATGAGGTTTATTGTTATTACTATTATTAAACTGATCCTAATGAAGAGATTTGTCAGAATCAGATCCAGCTGTAAATCATGTAAGTAATGAGACCTTTGTTTGATCCTATAATCTCAGAAATGCTGATCTTTCCTGATGTTAAGGCAATATCCGTCTCAGAAAAGTCAAGCTATGCAGTAAGTGGCACTGTTACCTCTGCCAAGCCAGTGGTGATGGTAAGTGCATATCTTTACAGAGCAGGCAAAACTGAGAACTATTTAAATACTACAGATAAGCTGCGGATAAGTGGGGCAGACCTAGTCAGGGTGGAGGGTTGAAAGAACTGGCTGCTAAATGATCCTAAACTCTGGGCTGTACCTGGGTGCCTCAGTGCAGAAAATCCCTGCTCGTGGTCGTTCCATTTCCACTCTTCTTCGCTCTCATTGGTCGGCATTTGGATGAGGTCGGGGATTTGTCCCCCGATGGGGATGTTAAAGAAGGGCTCACTGTCATAGCTGGGGGACACACAAGCCACAGCACTTGGTTAGCACACCACAGGGATGGGAAACAAACAAACAAACAGCAGACTTTGGCTGTACCCAGACTGATGAGTCAAGTTCAAGAGCAAAAATATGAGCAAGACTTCATGCCAGATAGAGAGATCACAAGAGCTAGGCTTTTATTTAGGCCTCCCACTGCTGACTTAGCATTTTTAAAAGTACCTATAAACTGGGCCTTTTTTGCTTACGTTTATTTGTTTTTAGGGAATTATGTAACTCAGTGACCACTTGTTGCTGTCACTGGGAGCTGAGGACAGCTGCAGGACCTGTAGAACTGCAATTGCTCAGCAAATTACAGGATTTCTGTACTGATTAATACCTGTCTGGGGTACTGATGCCTGGCTCTCCAGAAACAAGAGTGAGATGATCATTTTTGTTTGCCCTGGGCACAGATGAGAGGCAGGGTCTTCAGACTCTTAAATCTATTTCCAAAGCAAAGGAGTGTTTAAAGATCCTGCACGTATTTCCATGGGATTGTGGAAATGCCTGTTAGTACTGCAAAGAGCCATCTGTTCAAGATTGCCTTGGGTAATGCAGTGGACTTAAAGGCGTAAATGTAACCTAAGAAACCTTTTATGATTTACAGCCACCTTTCCAAATGATTGTGCACTCTTAATTATTTTTATTGCTGCAGTATTTGTTTGTCTTTGTTTCATTTCACAGAGTCCCATCTCAAGGTGAGCCCTGAGCAGGGTTTCTTTACCTATTGAAACAGGTCCCGGTGCGCTGGTCACAGTCTCCGGCGCAGTCACAGGGCTGACAGCCGTTTTCTCCGAAGCCCCAGTAGCCCATGAGGCACCTGTCGCAGTTGGGACCTGCCACTCCTGGTTTGCAGTAGCAGAATCCTGTCCGGGGGTGGCATCTCCAGCTGCTGCTGAACGTGGTGTTGGCTGAACCCGTGGGCTGGCAGGCACAGGCTATGGATATATGGCAAGAGGCAATTTAAATTGTGTGCCATGGGCTCATCTGGTTAGGTGACATTTTTGCAAAGCTGATATACTTGTACCCTCTTACTCATGCTCATTAGTTTTAAGTCAGAACTAGTAAACATTGCATTTCAGCCTACCTTTGCAATTCTTTTTCCTTTTAATTTGTTAGACAAAGCAAAAGAAGTACAACTGAGCATTTGTGCATGGAAGTCAGTTCTTCCCTACTATACAAATTGTGACCATACAGGGTTTTGAAGTGATACAAGGAAGCCTCTTCTGTGTGTTTATTTTTAAAGGCGCTTGAAGGTGATTCACTATAAAAGTGTTTTGTGGAAAGTTTCAGTAGCAACGACAAGGTAAAGAATTACAGCTATTGCCTACATTGCCTTCCCTGTAAACACAGAGATCACAAAACTACTGTTTCCTCTGGGGTAGATGCATCTTATGTGGGTGGTTCAGATGACCTGGAACATATTTTCAATTTCTGCCTCCAAAGGGTGCACAAAATTCCTTCAGTTCCTTTCTAAAGGGCTAAGCATCTCACCATGCAGTACTGTATGTGTGTGAAGAAGATGATGTTAGTTTTGGGGGTGTTTTACAAATACATGAGCAGATTTTTTCAAGGAAGGCAAGCAGAATGAGAGAAGATCTCTAAACTTACTATATGTATTTTACATGTAGCTGAAGATGAGCAAATTGGAGGAAAAACCTCCAAATCTTTCAAATGCTGTTGCCAGTTTGACACCGGCCTAGCAACTCAAGGCAATTTGGCAGGAAAAAAGATAGTTACAGCTCCTATGGGCAACTCTTACTGCACAGACAATAAATTGTCATAATCCCACACCACTGGCACATTCCTGATGAGACAGCATCAGGGAGGGATACACAAAGAGGTGCAAGCTGATGCAGTTTACTCCTCTCCATCAGGGCAGAACCTGGCTGAGATGGCCAAACCACATGCCAACAGCTCTGCAGAAGTAAAATACAAGCAGTCAACAAACCCACTCATTTTGGATGTTCAGACAAGTCTGATCAAAATGAGAACTGAGCTGAACTCCAGGCCTTCATATTTCAGCTCCTTTTTGCATTAAGAAAGGAGCATGCCCTGACTTTTACTTGTAGCAGACTGAAAAGGTAATGCATCACTACTTCACCCATCTGGAAGAGGCAGAAATAAAAATCTTGTAGCTAAGGCCTGCTTTTACAGAGATTTTCGGTTAAATGTTGGACACCCAAGGTGTTTGGATAGCTTGCATCAGAGGCCAGCCTTTTTCGATGCTTATTTGAACCAAACATGATCTCCAAAGCTTTTGAAGTTTGCCCATCATTGTTTCTAATCAAACCACTTTTCTTCATGAGCTCACATATAAGACAAATGAACACTCTGATCCCACACATCACTCTCTCTGGGGAAAGGGGCATTAAAGAGAGTTTAAAATGTAGCAGGGACAGACACTTTCATCTGCAACCTCATATTTGAAACTCAGGAAAAGAAAATATCTTTTGAAAATAGTACAAGAAGAAGGGCAAGCAATTTTGTTTAAAGCGCATTTTTCCTATGATCTGCTTATCATATAGTTATTTTTTCCCATGCCCTGTATTCTTTATGCCAATAATTTTAATAATATTATTATACTGCTGTGGACGGATCTGGGCCCGTTGTATTCAGGGGACACTAGCACAACAGCCTAGGGACAGAAAAGCCACGTGCTGTCATGGGCAATGTGCTCGGCACAATGGGCGGGCTGGCGGAGGGCAGCAGCCTCGCCTGTTTGCCACAAAGCAGCCTCAACTTTGGGAGCAAACCCAGGGCTTGTGCTGTCAGTTCTGGAGAGCAGGTGTAACACTAAAGTGCTCATTAGTCCTGACAGGTTCAAAGGCAGGGTCTGATTTTTTTTGCTGCTAAACTTGATTCTGTCCCCCTTCCCCCAGTTTTTGCAGGGCTGACTACATCACTCTAAAAAAGAAACTCTTAGTTTGTCAGCCACTGAAAATAATGGATATCATAGATTTGGGGGTAAGGAGAGGAAACACTCTACTGCAGACAGGTCTGAGACACAAGGAGTAAGAGTTTACCAGCATTAGGGTTTACCTGACTCTAGGTTTGTTTTCACTATAATATGACTATATGAAGGATCTACCTGTGGAGTTTTCACTTAAAATGACTTAGATTTCTGCAGCCTCTGGGTCCATCCTTATACCCCTTATTTCTAGTTTTTAGCTTTCATCAGTTAGAGTCACTTAACAGATGGGTAACTCACATCGTTAGGCTACCTGATGAGAACTCTCCTACCCTATTCCTATGGGAAAATATCACAGTACCATGACTGACAGCACTGGTGAAAGCTGATGAGGAAGCAGAAAACAAAAGTGCCTTTTTTCCTTTTTTTTTTTTGAGGCGACAGTTCAGTAAAAATAATGTTCCCAGATGAACTGTGGAACATATCCTCTAGTTAGAAACTGGGACAGCTTCTGGTGGATCAGAAAGCAAGCTGAATCAATACATGTACAACACTTTCAGATGAGTTATACAAGTGGCTTGCAAATGCTTTACTCAGTCTGTGTTTATTTAGCATTTCAGCTTGGGTGGGTACATTGTCTGGCTTCCAGAGTATTACAGCCAAAATCCCAGTTGTGCATCTAAGGTAACTCCTAAAATAAGAGCCCACATGTCACATGCTGAAGGGGCAGCTGTGGATGACTGGGTTTTTATCTGTTTAACAGTACTATGGATTTGCAAATACACCTCACAATTAAAGAAACATAAAAACAAGTTGCCAAAACATTTTCCAATATTTGACAACCCTTTCTCACTGATTTTTGCTCATTTTCTCTTGGCAAACCCTCATTTTCTCTCCATCCACCTCCCTGTCTAACAAAACAGCAGCCGATGTGACAATGGCTTTGTTTATCAAAGGCCTCATCAATTATGTTAGGGACGGTGTGCAGACAGTCCTGGCTCAAAGCTTGGCAGTTTATTTGGGTTCTCCCCTTGAGAGCAGTGTAGTGAAAAACATCATTTTACTTTAGAGTTGCCTATTGGGCACAGAGTATCACAAAGCATCCTCTTGCCTTTTAGTCTTACTCCCATACTAAGTTTGTTTTGTCAGACACTACTGTAACGGGAGAAAATGAATAATTCATACTGCAATTCCCACTCAAGTCCGTAATAAATCTGTCTGCCCTCAGCACAGCTGTCTTCCCCCATATAATTAGACACAGATGTAAAATATAATATTGGTTGTAACAATATGGTCCCAACTTACAGGAAAATACCAAGTCCTCCAAATAAGTTAATGGCCTTTGAGGCATCTTGTCCTAAACTTTTGTCTAATAATACTGCATAAGAGAGAGCTGTGAGCAGACTGGCTATTTGATTTAAAAACAAAACAAAACAAAAAACAGGCAAAATGAAAAATCAAACAGTCTTTTGAGTCTGAAATATATACATGTGCATCTCGGGAGTATATGATCAAACCAGTGTGATTTTTAAAGCATGTCAGGTGTGCAGATTGACTCTGCCAATGATGTTTCTCAAATGAAGGAAATAAGATAGACAGCTCTGTGTGTGGTCAGCACTGATTAAGACAGACTTTGAACCAAGATGTGATGGGGCCTTTGTGATATTAGAATTAAAATTTCACCCCCTCTGTTCAGAAGTAAAAGGGTGAGAAGCAGAGCATTTCAGGCCATGTGTGTGTGCATGTGCATCTGGGCACATTTTAATTTTCTAGTCTTGTTCTTTGAGTAAAAAAGCATGTTTTCCTGGAGACCCTTTTTAATGGGTCTACATGCCTGCATTATTTTTAAGCTAAGCAAAGGGTGAGTACAAAAGATGGTGCCATTTCAGAAGGATCCCTTAAGCCTTGGAATAAGCCACAGGAAAGAGCCAAGGATACAGCAGCTTTTCTAACCATTGGTTAGGAAACAATTAGGCTTTTGAGTCAAAGCTCCCATACAAGTCTATATCCAAACTACTTAATCCTGTGTTGTCACCCCCAATAACAGGCAGGTGTACGCCTTGCTCTGGGACTCTTTTCATGCCTTTTTTCCTTTTTAATATAGATCTAAGGAGTGTCAAAACAAGGCTCTGTCCATGACCTGGCTCTCATTCATCCCAGCTGGTAGGAATAGGAGAAGCAAAAGGGATAGGAGGCAGGCTACCTCTGCAGACAAAAAGGAGTAGCAGATTCACACTTACATATCAAATTTCAGCAGATTTTTTTTCTGAGGGAATGTCTTTGCAGTCTCACACTGGAGGGTCAGCTAAGGGTGGTTTTGATAGTGCCAGGAGATCCAATTGTTATACAACCTTTTTTTTTTTCTGAGCAGATTAAGGGAGAATGCTATTCATTATTATGACTAATGCTTAAAGACTGTTTATAGGCCTGAGCAGTGTCCTGTTAACTTTCTGGGAGCCTGAGGGGGATGTCACAGCTGAACCTAGACTTTGCTCTGGATGGCAGAGCACTCTTCAAGCGTGCTTTCTCAAAGGGATTAGCACAGCATTTCATTCAGCTTTTTCATCAGACTTCCTTTCCCAGCTCAGTATCTACTGTACACAAGGGTCAAGTTTTCATCTCCCATTGGAGGTTATTTTTTCCACCGAGTTAAAAATGGGAAGATGGGCCCTAGGTTGCTCTCACCAAAACCATCCATTCAGTCTGCTGTTTGCAGTTTATTACTGCTTTTCAGCACTTGCTGTGTGGGTGGGTTTTTCATTTAGTGTTGTTAGTCTGGCACTGTTTGCATGGATTTCTCAAAGTGAGATAATGCCTTGGAACTGGTACACTTAAATCCTAAAAGCCATGCTAATCCAGAAGTAGCAGCTCTTCAATTTATAATCAGCAGGCTGAAGTATGACAAAAATGTATCTGGTGGTCTTATTGTCTAATATATTAGCAGTATTCAAAAATATAAACTTTTTTACTGAGTAACCAGAGTTGGTTCTAAGGTCATGCAATCTGAGGAACTTTGACCACACAAGATGAGGTTTACAGGCAATGCAGGCCCTAGAGAAGAGGGCCTTTATCCTGCACATCCTGCAGGAGGCTTTTCAGGTTAACGTCAGCTGATGATGGTCCTGGAGGAAAAAACTTCCCTCTCTCAGATTCAGTCTGTTCTAACCAAACTCCAGTGGTGTTTCTGGTTTTGCTGTCTCTGATAATAACCAAAGTAGTGAAGTGTTCCCTGAAAATTCTCTGCAGAGGTACAGCATAAAATGAAGTACACGCTTACACACTGCCTGCAGTCCACATGGGGAAGCGTTTGGGGCTCAGGCCAACCATCCTATAAAGTACTACCTATTGTAGTAATTTGTCAAATCTTATTGTGGAAATTCTCCTCTTTGCCTTAAATAGAGGAAAAAGGTACAGACCACCCCCTTCCCAGTTTTGTCTGAACTCTGTAGCCATGTGCAGAGTACCTCCTGTTCGCACGGAGGTGCACACAGCATCGTGCACACAGCTGCTGTAAAAGACAAGTGGGCTGCAATGCCCTTTCCTTATATCTTGATATGGCAAGCATTCATAAATGCCTTTACACTCCTGGGAAAGGTCCCATTGATTTGAATCATTCACAAATAGGGTCGTGCTTACCTTTGCTGCTGAATCAAACCCATTAGATTCATCTCAGCTAAGAGAAATTCTAGTGCAGGCTAGTGATCCAGAGTGCCTCTTAAGGAAAATAGATAGGCTTTAGAGGGCAATTCAGTCCATCTGTTTCAGGCATCTACCTTAGACTGCAATAAATAATTCCCCAGAGGTCCCACTGTTTCTCCACTGACAGAACAAGGAGCTTACAAAAGACGTTTAACTTTTAGTGACTAAAGCAGGATGCGGCTCTCTAGGCCTGAGCATGCAACTGCAAGTGGAGACAGTTGCATTTTGGGGCCTTCTGCTGGCAGCAGCACCTTCCCAGGTGAAAAGGACATTGTTGTGTTTGACTGGCACAACAGGAATAAAGTTCTTTCAACAAGGTAAATTTCTGAACAGTTTTTCTTTTGCTACGCAGAGTATTGGCAGGGGTTACTGAGAGACCTGTAACCAGACCAGACAAGAGAGGCAGAGGTACAGTCAAGGTCTGATTTCATCTAGACAAACTATTCTAGGGTTTCCACACAGATAGACTGTATTTTCAAACAATGTTTTTTCTTCTTTGCTGCTCTCCAGTGCTCCTTGACTTTAGCAGTTATCTAGTATTACACATGATGCTGCTGCTCAGTAGAAGAGCTCATACACAGATTCTTTCAGGTTCTATGAGATTGAAAGCCAATCTTCTGGCACAACAATTTGTTGTCATTACAGTATTTCCCTGTAGCAAATCTGCTCAGGGTAGAAAGAGAACTAGAAAGGGGCCACCATAAAACCCTACAGGACACAGGGTGAGCCAGATAAGCTCACCCTTTGCTCTGTCTGCTGATCCATGTTCTGCGATGAGCATTGTGAAAATGAGAAGAAAGAGTTGTGTGGAAGCAGTCTGCTGTCACCAAGTTCCAGTGGGAAGAATGCAAAAAAAGCAGAAACATTGGATGTGTTGTGTGCAGAAAGTTTAAGCAATATCATGGGTCTCACAGACCTAGGGAGAGGAGTAATCCAACTGTTTGAGAGGAATCCTGTTGAAGAACACTAAAAGGGTAAGAAAAACTTCAAAAGCTCATTATGTCAGTGGGCAAGAGGTCAGATAACAGAGAATGAAGTTCTCTATTCTGGCAACTGATGTCTGAGCTTGGAGAAGAAAAACTATCCAAAGGGAAAAACGAAATTAGGTATATTGCTGGAAATAGCAATCTCTCAAACAGATGCAAGATAGAATCAGATGTGTGTAGCCTGGCAGTACACTCAGGAAATGTTTACTTTAAGTGAGGGATATTTTGGGCTGTTTGCCAGACTGACTGAGTGCAAACTGTCTTGATCCACTGGTTGTACATCCTCTGTGTGCAGCCATTAGTTCCTCTGCCTGAGACACACCCTAACACATTCTGAAGTGTTAATGATGCAGTTAATTTGGGCACAGCACCCCATAACACAGCTGTAGAGTCTAGAGAAAAGTCTGAGTTCTGATGTATTTGTTCCCAAGTGAATATGCACAATCCCAGACCTCCTGTATCACACATATAATGCATCCATTATATGTATTTATGTGCACAGATTGTTGCACAATCGAATGGAATTTAACAGCAGCTTGCACATAGGCTCACACAGTCCAGAGAGTTACAGAAAAGAACCCCAGGTAAATAAAATGTGCCGTCAAGAGAAAAGGAACCACATTAATTTAAAACCAAATGAAAGAAGAATGTACCTTTCCCCAGGAGGCAATGCATTTGGAGAACTGAATCAGTTATCACAAAAAAATGTGTCATAACATTGGGACAAAAAGACAAAAAATTATGATGGTCAACCTTGATCAAAATCCCCTGTAATTTAGGAAAATAATACAAAGAAAAGATAGTTACCTCTATAGGAGTTACTGATTCTATAGAAATTATTTCATTCTTTTTATGATTCTTCCATTCATTTTTCACCTCATGTAACACAGTCACTTACGTTTGCAGACCACTGGAGAAGACATGGGCTTCGCTCTGTCTCGGTAAAAGCCTGGTTTGCACCTCTGGCACCGATGTCCCTCAGTGTTGTGCTTGCAGTTGTCACAGACTCCCCCACTGCGCTTCCCCGAGGCCAGCCAAACGCTCAGATCAAAGTGACAGCTCTCGGCGTGGTTGTGACAGCGACACTCTGGTGAGGACAAGAGAATGTCCTTCAGGCTTTTATAACTGAAACAGTAATCATGGTATCCTTTTCTAAACCGATCTGGCAGTATTTTAAAACCTGCTGGAACCTGGAGGGGGGGGGGGTGTAGCTACATGAAAATCAGATTTCTGACTTGTAAATTCTATTCCCCAATAGCCCCGGTGTAGCTGCGCACTGAAGTTCTTCATCAAGGACCAGCCAATTTATCGCCGATTTCTGTAATGGCACCATTACTGTAAATCACAGAAGGCTTTGTGAGGGAAATAAGTCTTTGCCTGCTGGCATGGTGAGTGCTCATCCTGAGAGCCTGAGTCAGTAAACTCTCTTTCGCTTACTTCTGCATTCATTTGGTGCCCCTGTTTTCCCATCTCCTGGCTTCCAAGGCTGGTCGTTGTAGAGCGGAGCACATTTCTCACAGTGGTCCCCTGCCGTGTTGTGTCTGCACACGCACTTGCCATGGACCTGCCAGGGAAAAGAGAGAACCGTCAAACAGCTACAAGAACAGGTGGAGTCTCCAGTAGCCTCATGAGGAGGTGGGACTTCTGCACAATTCCCACACAGCTGTCTGACTCTCTTAGGAAACCCACAGAGCCTGGAGCTAAAATGTGCAGCTCCCTCTTTTCACAGTTATTAATGATGTAGAATTTTTCTGGTGTCTTACAAAATGCACATAGTAACAGTTTAACTCTCAGCTGGCTATTTAACTACTGCATCGATGAACAACCTCTAGACTCTAAATTGGGTGAGCTAACAGGTCTTGTTTTGATTTGCAAGTTCAGGGCAAGAGCTTGCAAAGAGTATCAAATACATGCTGGTCTAGCAGAGCCGAGTCATGAGAGAGCACAGGCTGACAGAGGACACTGGGCTCTGTCTTATTTGGTATTAACACTGATCTGGAAGAGCGTGTAAATATAGGGAAGTGAAAGTACCAAGAATTACTAAATTATAAATTGTTAGGTGAGTGTGCAAATAGTCCTGGACATCCTAACACAGTTAAAAAGGTAGCAAAAATATTTAAAATGGAAAAACACCAACCAGTACTCCCACAGAAAGTAACCCAAACCCACACATTATACGAGGAAGGCACTGATGTTTTAACTTAGGCACCAGCCTGCCAACTTACATATGACTATATATAAATTAGATTAGTAGAAAAGGCCCAGTAAAATTTTGGGCTATGGAACTAAGAGCTCTCTAACTCTAAGTGAACAGAAAATTGTACCTGCAATGCTGTAAACAGTTTTGAACATCTTATTACCAGGTAAATGAGAAATTAGAAGATGTTCAACAAAAATGAGCAAAAGCTGGCTGAAGAATGGGGCTGAAGTACATAAACCCATCTAAAAACAATACATAGTATTTGATGGGCAAACGAAGTACAAAAAAGTCTTGACTAAGACTGGCTGGATAGTTCTCTCTGTGACTATCTGATTGAAAAATTACTTGAAGAAAGAACTTGCTTCCATTGTACTTACCTGCCTTCATTGGAACACAATAATGATTTTTAGTCATGGAAATATTCAAATATATTTCAGTTTTGGAAGCAGGTATTCACAACAGAAACCAGACCTTAGAAACTGAGCTAGTCCAGCCTTCAAGAGAAAGTTACTATTGAATCTACTTCTGCTCTCAAGTAATTTTACACACCAGGAGTGTGTAGCAGCCACTTCAGCAATAAACTATGATTTCATGCACAAGATTCTGTAATATCAACCCCCATCTAAAAATGGCATTACAGGAGGGTTTTTATGTTGTTGCTTGGTTTTGTTTGTTTGGATTTTTTTTTAAATAAAGAAATAGCATTCCAATATCTGTTTGCAATGCCTCAAGGAAAGGATTTTATGAATAATTTTTTTTGAGGAAATAACAAGCATAGGGTGTGAGAGAAAGGGAAAGATGGTGCCATAAGTCATGTTCTACATTTATCACAAGAGCAGCTGCTATTATGCCATTTGTACTAGAGCAGGAAATGCACAGAAATCAGGGATTAGACCCCTGTACCTCCGTGGGCTGCTGAGGAGCCTGAGCTCAGTGCAGCTCTGCCCCACTGCACATAACAAACGAAAAAACAGAGGCTGAAACTTCATTTTGAGTGTGGTTTGAATTTACTTTAATCCTTTAATCTCACCATTAAGACGAGTTACGTTTTTCCCTGGTCTTTCCTGTAAGTCAGGCTCTCCCTGCAGTCCCCCCTTCCCCATCTGACGGATCAGGTCATTCGGGATCGGGAGCCCGTCCAAAAGAGCGGTAGTGTGGATGTGCTCCCCTGCCCCCAAACTCATGTGCTCGCAGCAATTTGCTCTCCGCTCGCCTGGTTTCTAATCCTCCCCGAGCAGAAATGTGATGCAGCAAGCAGAGGGAGCGGTGCAGCTGATGCCATCGGCCCTCCATGGCCAGCTGGCAGGGCCGCTGAGGGTGAGCGTGTCTGTCACAGCCCGCACCAGCACCCCGGGGACACGGCACGGGTCCTGCCTGCTCAGACCTTGCACGAGAAACTCATCCACCTTCACGGCACTAAACAGGATGACATATGACAGGGACAGAGGCAAAAATACTAATACAACAGCATTGTGCTTTCCCTATTTGGTTTTGACATTTCAGGCTTTAAGTTCTCCCCTGTGGTCACAGGGGCTGCTCTTCAGAAGCCAGAGACCAGAGAAAAGGTAAAATGAAACTGAACCAAGAACTATAGAATTGAACATCTCCAATCTTCAGACTTCACCTGAACTTGACAGCTCATTCTAAAATGAATCAGAGCAAAATCCCGGATCTCTTCACTTTCTTAGGAAATACTTCCTGAAATGTATTTCTGAGCAAAATCTGTAGGTTAGCCCATTTTATTTCTTAGAAATAGATACTAAAGCTGGGTATTCACTATATTTAAAAAAAATATATGAAAAATGCTGAGACTGTGCAGTTAGGAAATGGCAGAATTAAACCATGCAATCTTATTTTAGCCTTGAATGACATGATAAAATATTAATTATTCCACAGGACCCTACACTTACAGTGCACAGCACAGATGGTGTGAACACTCATGAACAATTATTCAGAAAAATAAATGGCAAAATTCATTGAGAGAGGAAAGGAAGGTCGAGTTATTCTTTGGAAAGAAGATGTGTTAGTTTGCTCATTTCCCACTGGTTTGTTGTGAACTGTAGTTGTGGCATGTTGTGAGCAGGACAGGGGCAGAGAAGACGATTCCTGCCTGTGATTCCTGCTATGGAACAGCAACGAAATACATGTGGAAGGATGACTGGCTTAGACAAAAGTGTGAAAAGCCAAGCAGACAGCCAGAAGGAGAGCCATTGAGTAGGCACAGGGAAATAGGTAAGCTGGCATGGAATATCTTTTTAGATTTCAGTACTAACATTTTTTGTATTGGTTTAAGTACAAGGCAAAGAGAATTGGTTGGTATCAGTGCAAAGGTAAAGGAAAATGAAAGAGAAAGTAGCCTGCCATGTATTGTCTATGTGTGGGTATCAAGGAGTATGTTTTTCCATGAAGAGTAATCTCAGGTAGCATTCATGAGTGAAACAGCTACAGAAGAGAGTGCAACATGAGTTGACAATGAATTACAAAAAGGATTGGATAGGTGAACAGATTAACAGCTCACATTGAACACACAAGAAAAGTGATTAATGGATGTAAGTGGCCATCACAGAAAGAATGGTTAATGCAGGAAAAGCTGAACTGTGGAAGAGACCTGTTACATTTGAATGTGTGATGAAAGAAGGATAGGTGAGGTGGCTGTGAGTAATGAGACAATTTGTTCTGTTAGAGAGGAAGAGATAGGAGAGGCTGCCAGAGACTGAAGTCCAGGAAGGAACAAGAATGAAACACAGGAAACTGTGAGATAAAATAGGAAACGGGATATCTGCTTAAAGACAGGAGAATGTGAGAGTCACATTCAACACCAGCACAAGAAGAGCAGGTGTTGTTAGTCACTGCTGCGATAAGTCCGCATTTCTCTCACCAAAGTGTGACCAAAAAACTGGAAAATTGCGATCTCTACCAAATACAAGATCTCAGGATGCACTGGATCTCACTGGAACACAAATATCATGCCAAAGAAGAGAAGATAATCAGACAAGTACAGATCCAGGGGAGCTATGCTGACATTTTTCTATGACCTAGAAAGCAGGGTCAGATTTACATGGAGATAGTGATGAGAAGAGGATTGTCAGGAAGCAACAAAGACCAGTTGCTCTTCAAGTACCAAAGAGCTACAAGCTAAGGTTTTCAACAGCAAAGGCTGCTCTCTTACTGAGGGGGCACCATCCCAAGCACTGTGGGCAGAGCAGGGAGCTGGCACCACTATCCATTGACAGCCCAGAAACAAAAAGGAAAGGGTCTGGGATAATTCAGGAGCAGCAAGAGACAGGCCAAGAAAGACACAACGTGGATGCAAAGTCCATTCAGAGAGCATAATGAGAAACAAGCTACAGCACACACCAGAGAAGGGTGCAGAGGGAAGCTACAGACCTGCAGCAGAGCCCCAACTCCTCTCCCCAGGAGGCAGGGCCAGCAGTAGAGATACAAACAGGAACAGCCAGAGCATAGCTCAAACAGGCAGTAAGAGTCCAGAGCTGACCTTAAATAGAATTCCCAAGCCACTGGACAGAGAGCACAGGTAAGAGCCCCAGCTGGGTTGGTCAGGGCTGTTAAAGTTCTATTAGTGCCTTCAGGACACTAATAATAACACTTTGAATCCCTCTGGATTAATGTCATTGGAATCTTTAGGATACCTGACTACAAAGAGGCACTTGAGCTAAGAAATACTTCAGTTTTCTTCATCTGGAGCTGGCAATCCAGGTCGAGGAAGCTTGAAAGCAAGGTGTGAGCAACAGAGGCAAGATTCATGCCACCAGTTAGGAAACTAGAAAGTTTTTAGCTAAAGCCTGTGCAGTTTATGACACTGATTTATATTAAGGCATATAAATGTATTGGCACAGCAGTGAAAAATTGAGATCCAGGGGATTTCTGTCTCACCTCTATATTTCACTTCATCCTTTGCTCATTATCTAACACTGCATCACTTGGCATATCCTGATCCTTAGATATAAAAGTGTTTAGGCCTGCATGGACTTCTCTATGTGCTCATTGCTGCAGTATTTGAGTACTTTGGAAACATTATAACTTTTTCTTTTTGACACCTTATTTCATCTGCTTTTCCTCATTACTCTGCTAACTATTGTCTCAGAGGCTCTTTCCCATTCATTGTATTGAGAGTTCAGTTGCTCTCACATATTTTTTGAAACTGGATTGTGTCTTCCAAAGTTATTGTGGGGAATGGATCTGAGAAAAAGATGCAGGCAGGCAGACTGTGTGATTGTATAAACCTCCCCGTTTCATAATACCTGAAGCTCCATGTGCATTACCTGGAATAGTTTGTGTTCTTACAGTCCTATTCTCCAAGTACATTCAGCTGCGGTTGCTCCTGTCACCAATTTAGACTGTCAACTTTGAAAGATGAAGACTCTTGCTTTAAATGCTGATATTCTGGTTTCATCATGCTTCAAGTTTTTAGATCAGTTTTGCAAAGGGTAGATGTTTATAAACTGACATACCTGAATTTAGAGGATATTATTAGTTCAGGAAAGGAGCACAAATGTTTTGCTATACTTAATCACCATCATATTGTCTTTAATAGTGATGTGAAAGCAAGTTCTACTTTTGAATTTTGGTATAGCAGCTGTGTTCTTGGACCAGTGTGGCTTCATGATGTGAACTTTTTTGGGATAATCTCAATTTGAGATATTTCCTAACTATTTCTTTCTGTGCTATCACCTACATCATGCCCTGAGTCATGTATAAATTGGACTGTAAGACCAAACCATGTTAGGAAAAAAGCTAAACCAAGGGGTTTTTTTCGTTGGCACTAGTATTTTTAATCTGGATTAATTCCCTCATCTGTCTCCCAGTACAGTCATGCTGTTACAAGTCTGGTATTGTGCCAAAGGCTTTGATTTGTACATCAACCACCTGAGCAGCTTTGAATGAGGACTTGGAGGAGGTTATAGCTTTGTGGATTTTAATGCCAGGAGGATCAGTTCCAATCATTTAGCTTGACATGCTGTACTAAGCCATGAGTTTCATCCAGTAGTTCTTCCACTGGGCTCTTTAACTTCTGGTGGATTTATAGCACATAATGTAGAATTATATTCACCAAAGTTCCAAGAAATTGCATGATACTTAGTCCCCTTTGACTGCACAAAACTGCTTCACCTGAATTTTTATCCTCAGTCGAGAAAGTGAGTGAAAATTTTGCACCTCTTTGTTTTGCGGTTTTTAAATTTTTCTAAACTCTGTTCAGCTTTGTATAATACCTGAAGCCTCTTGCTTTCTCTCAGCCCATTTCTTTACCTATTGCCCTTTCCATAAAAATTGTGGTTGTTGCTCTTTATCCTGGGCTACTCTCAGTCTATTTGGGGATTTTTTTTCCTGATGAATGAAGGTTAAATTTGGATACCTTCCAGGTCAAAGCAACTGTTGCTGATTCAGGAAAAAATGTTTGCCTTTGGACTCTGTATTCACTCTGTAATGTCACCAGAGAAATTTGGGATTCAGCAGTTTGCAATAACACCAGAGGCTATCCCTTACCTGCTTGTAGTAAAGTGCCTATTCCTGGGTCATTTTACATGATTAAATGCAAATTAATCTGCTATTCTGCTTTGTGTCTCTTACAGTTCAAATGGGCTCTGTGGTCTCTCCAAATTAAAAGACATATCCATGCAGATTTGTAAGAAATCCTTGAATATGAAGTCCTAGGAAGAGCACTTATAAGAAGCCAAACTAAAAATTTCCTTCAACTTTTTAAAGGTCTCAAAGAGAGTGGGTGATTTGGGAGGAAGTCCCAGATTACAGTGCCTGCTGTGGGCAGACGGACAGTTCAAATTCCTGCTCCAATCAGTTTTTATTTTCCTCTGTCACTTGCTTTCTGGGAAAAGGTCTCATACATGAATATGTCTGAAAACTAATACATGTGTGTTTTCTGAGGAAACTGAGTTTCTGGCTCATACTTGGTGACTTTGGTAAATCAAGTCAGAGGGAACTTGACAGGGATAAGTAGAGCTGGGAAACTTGTGGTAGAGCCACCTGAGCCCATACAGGTTTTCATCTCCATAGTAGAGAGTGAGTGAATGAGCTGCTGCTGGTTCCAGATTCAAGTAATTAGTAATGGTGGAGAAAAATCAGTGATAGTGTTTAACTGAATAATCAGACTGACATCACTAGAAACTTTTTAAACAGTAACGAGAACAAGATAAATAGACTGGAAAGGGTACAATATTCATGCTTTGTGTGAGGGAATATCACTCAGCCTGTGACACGTTCATGACACAACTCCACCCTCTGCCTGAATTCACTTCCCTCAGGCTTTGCACACACTCCTGCCTGTCCCTGAGTCCAAATTTCATTATGCTTTCTTATTGTTTTCTTTGAATTCTACCTTGATTATTATTGATTTTGGGGGTAAGCTGTCCTCTTATTTTTTGCCTGTATAGCCAGGAACTCCACATTAGTAACAGCTGTCAGGGTGAAATGCAGCATCTGAGTTACATCAGGTCACCAGCTCTTGCTGAGTGTCTTAAGAATGGAGGAAACAGAAAGGGGAACAAGACTCAGTATTTTGAGAAATTATTGAATTTCTTAAAATTGAATATGCTGAATCGCAGCGTAATAGGTAAGTACCACTCTTCAAATGTCCTGAAAGAGAATGGCACCTCTTGCATCTCTGAGTTCTGGGCACAACTAGAATCAGATAATGTGAAAATTTAGCTGGGGATAATGAGTAGAACTGCACAAGATATCTGAAGAGGAGGCAGATAATATTTGCAAGGGTTATGACAGCCTAGAAAATTTATGTAAAAAAGCAAGTTTTACCTTATATAACCTCCATTATGCCAAACAATGCTTACATTATGCCTACTTAAAACCAGATCTTGCTCCCTTTGAAGTAAGTGGAAAACTTTCTATTTGCTTAATTGCAGAGGATCGGGGAGTCTAGTTTATCTCTGTAAACAGGATCAAGAAGCAAAAGCAACATCCGAGGCCACTTGTAAGAATTTCCTGGCAGTGTAGGTACCAATAATTAACAAGTAAAAAACCCCCAAAACCCTAATGCTTTGTACAAAAAACATTTTAATCCACATTTGCTTTCCTCTTTCTGAACTTACTTCTCATGGGCTAGAAAGAGAATTGTGAAATTGGTAAACAGAAAGGACTTTGGTCTAGATTCTGTGTTCTGTCCATATTCACTTTCTGCTTTGTAAACTTTGTTCTGGGAGCACGTCTGGACTCAGCTAAAATGGGCCATCAAAACAGGTCCTAAATCTGTCAGCTCTGTAGAGACACACATATCTTTGTACATCCTGCAGTGTCAATTCCTTGGACAGGTGTTCTGTGGCATCCAGCCATAGAACAAGACTAGATGCATTCAGCTGGCTGTTGTTTCACTTATAACAGCACATTAATGCCCCCATAAAAAAAAAAAACAAAACAACAAAAACCAAAAAACAAAACCAACCAACCAACCAAACAAACAAAAACAACAACAAAAAAACCCCCCATAAAACCCCACCAAGGAACTATTTGTAAAAATTTGAATAATGCAGGCTGTGATATTCAGAAAGGAGAATTTTGCCCATAACTACCATAAGAAGCTATTGAAGTTGGGTGAAGAATCACACCTCTGTGTCTCTTTTTGATTTTCCTTCGGTCTGAGAAAAACTAAATGGAAACCAAGAATACGTCATTGTCAGTAGCAACAAATCTCAAATTCAAGACATGTATGTCCTGAAGTTTCTTGCCTACTGACAGCTCCATTCTTCATTTCTCAAAGTTTTCCTCCTATCCAACATGATATTCTCAGTAGTTTTACAGGAAATGTAATCTAGATAAATTGTGTTGAGGGGGATGCATGGCTTGTTAAAAAAAAAGCCCCACAGAAAGAATAATTATTGCTGTTTTGCTGCCAAAATAAGAAGTCAGAGAATATTTTCATTGGATCCCATGGGTCTATTTTGAATGTCACTGTATTTTCACAAACTTATGACCAGAAATATGCATGAAACTATGTAGGGTTTCAAGCTATGATGAATGATGCACCATTTGTACCTTGGGTTTACAATCTGAAGTTTTCTTGTATCTATTTATAGCAATGACATTGTGGCATCTGTGACATTTCTTCTCACAGAGCTGCATTTTTTATTGGCAGCCTCAGTGGAGAAGCCAGAAGCTGAATGGATTGCCATGACTGAAGTGACGTATCCGCAGATATACAGATTATTGATAGATCATCCAATAGCCATAGCTCATCCAGTCCCTCCAAAATGGTGCTGAAAAGTATTGGTTCAAAAGTATAAAGAAATTTGCTTAAATTTTCTCCATTATTTAGCCTCCATGTAGTATCAGTTTAGCCGTGTTAGGAGTATTACTAGTGGAAGAGATTTCTGTCAGAGTAAGAAGAGCAGATTTGCAACTTAACACAATAATGCATTTTCTAAGACCCAAGTACAGAATTATCTCAGATTTTGGTCCTATCCCATATCAAATAATTACAGATTTTCTGCATGATTTTGTTTTTGTTAACTACAGAAGATAAATACATCATAGGGGGACTATGAACAATTAAGAGGCTGAAACTCATATTACTTGAGACTTTCTGTGGAGTTCTTTATTTTTTTCACCATTTTATTTAATTAATTAACAGTAACCCAGGAAACATAAAGTGCTGTGCCTTCAATCTGTGGATGATGTGACAACATCCACACCAGCCACATTAAAAATTGTGTGTCTTGGGACTTGTTCTGCCCCTGTGTACATTAAATATTAGATGTGGCCTGTGGATTGCAACAGAATATTTCTGGATGTGCAGTGTTTTTAACATCTTTTCCACACCCTGTTTTATGTGGGTCACCATTACCATGTGACTGAAAGCAGAGCACCTTTCCTCTGCCAAGAAATTGCAAAATGGCAAAGATTTTTTGCAGGGTAGTTTGGCTGATAGGAACGGTATCATCAGTGTTCAGCCCTCAACAACAAAGGCCTTTGCCTCCTGCTTGTAACAAGGAGATTACTGTATTGCATGATATGATGGCTGTGTAAACCAAACCCTGAGATCTGGACCTATGGGAACTCTCCCCTCATCACTACAAGATCATCATTGTTACGTATTAGAAAAAATGTAAAAGGATCCAGGGACCTGGATCTTCCTGGAGTGGGTTTTCTTTTGTATTTGAGAAGGACTTAGATTGTAATGTCTAAAGCACAGAAAAGAAGAGTGCAGTAGCACGATCATCTTTACTCCAGGCTTGTGTGACCTGGGAGCAGAGTTTTAAATTTTTACCACCTAAGGTTTGACACTTCTCTGGTTAGTACAAAAAATAGAACCTAAGGAAGGATACAGTGAGAACTTTCCATTCATATCTGCAGAAGGAGAATCAACTGCTCACTTTGGTCATCAGGGAAGAGCGAACAAGAAAGAATCTTAATTTTCAGCATAGATTATTTAGGCAGGCACTAAAGAAGAGCTTTCAAAATATTAAAACTTGAACAACTACTGAAGACTTGAATGGTCTTGTTGGCAAAATCTTGTTCAACAAGCATTCAGTAGTGAATGGTTTGGGTGTGCTTGATCAGACCTTTATGTGAGGACACAAACCAGCCTGCTTAAGGTCTTTTCCAGACCTCCTCTAGGATTCTAGAGACAGTTAAAACTGCGGAAGGCTTTTCTTATTTTTTGCACAGCTGTGTTTGAATCCTTGCTTAGACAAAGACTTGATAATATCTGTTTGAATCATGTGCTGCATCCACCCTCTGTCTCCTGGGACATGAGTCACTCATGAAGTGCATTTCATCAAAACTATTTCACCTTCTGCCCTGTGAAGTCATTGATGGCACAAAAAGATTCTATTCCCTTGTGACCAGTGGGGAAAATACCCAGTCATAGTTTACAGTGGTTATGCCAGTGACATACACAATATTGTGTTTTCCTTTTCTGATGGGGAGAATGTTTCTTTTTCTACCAGCTGCGTTCACTTAGTGTGTTATTCATCTATTTGATTTCACTATGTGTCTATTTAACAGTTTGCAGCAAGGGTGATGCACTCTTTAAACAGCTTTTCTCCACACAGTTATGATTTAAGTGAATATATATTATTTGAATCTGATATTATCACATAGTGTAGCTGAATCTTGGATTTATACCACAGATGGAACAGATTTAGAAGTTATTTGAAAGTCATACAGTCCAAATTATCTTACAATATCTACCTCTGAACCTAGAAAAGTTGAAAGAAAGGCTATGAATAAACATTTCAAAATAACATAAACCAAAATGTCAAGTGTACCATATATCTGAAGGGACAGAAATTAGCTTAGGATGTTTTTCTTGAGTCTTTTATGTCAGAGTGCACCTGGGACTATGGTTATTTCAGTTTTCAAAGCCCAGTACAGAGACAGAGACTTCTGGATCCAGGGGAGATATTGACTAGTTTCAAGTGGCTTGAATTCTGTCTCTGATGTATATGTCTAGATATACGTGGATATTTGATTGAATTAAATCTCCTCATGACTATTATTACAGTTCTCTATACAATGCCTGCAGCTAAATCAAAAAGGAGTCATCAGTCATTCCTTCTGAGTTTCAATCTCTGAGTATGCATTTAAACACAACTCCTCTTGTGCATATCCAGAGTCAAATACAGATAAAAGACTGAACAAGGAAGGGACATTCCAAGTACTACAGAATAATTTTACTACAAGGTTTGGCTTTTTCTAAAAAAAAAAATTCTCACTTTTTAAATGACACTTGGGTAAGATTGGAGAGCAGAAATTATTTTCCAGTCCTGAACATTGCTGTCTTTTGTGAAAGTAACAAGAACAGAAAAGGTTAAAAACCTAAATGTGAAGGCTGAAACCTGAAGTATGACAGAAATGCTCATGTCTCACAAACTCAGATAATCAGAGATCTGATGCTGAAATTCTGCTCAGGGTAGACTTTCATCAAAGATATTAGTTCAGTTCCATGCAGGCATATAAGCAGGAGATTTCATTCACTCTGTTTGAATTATGGAGGTCCCTTTCAATTTATAGGCATCTTGAGGTTCAGAGTTTTTAGCAATGCAGTTATTATGCATGGAACTGTAGAAAGGAGTATAGGAAATAGCTTCCCAGTGTGGTATAGGTTTCACTAACATGATTGACCGTGCTGCCCTTTTTTTAAAAAATACACATTTAGGTTGAGGTAGCAGAAGCAAGTAGCAAGTCTAGTAAGCTGGTAAATGTCTGGAACTCACCATGTTCTCCATGACTCCTGTCCTGTTGGCAGCCTCACATTCCTCTGCATGCCCATTGCAAAAGCAGCTTCCCCGGATGATCAGGTCATAAATAGCATAGTGGGCAAATCTCTGGGGTTTCTCTACCAATCCTGAGTCATGGCATGGGCATTCCTGTCTTTTTAACAAAAGCAGGCGGAGATTGGTGAGCTTCAGGAGATCTTGAGCCTCAGGACTGTAAGGGTCTTTGATCTTGTTAGCCGGACTTAAGGCACGATAAATCACCTGAAAGAGAGAAGGTTCACATCCCAGAACAGATATAGGAGTCTGCATTCACAGCAAATATCCCAAGGCAATCTTCAGGAAAAAGCAATAAGACTGCATAAGCAGTTGTGGGGCTGTGGCTGATCCCAGAGCACCACAGCTCAGTTACCACCAGCTGGCCAAGCCACAGCAAGTGACTGTGTCCCTGCTTTCATCCCATCTCAGGTGTGAGATGGGAAATGCCTTCATTTAAACATCACTCCCTGGGGTTACTGTGCCCTGTCACTTCTTGCAGTTCAGCCAATACATCAAGGGACAAGATAAGTCTACTTCCTTGTGTTTCTGAGCCAAGTGACAACAGTGTGTGAGAGAGAGAGAGAGAGAGAAATCCACGGAGAGCAGTCAGTGGAGAAATCCAAGGTTTTTTGGCATAAATGCAGTGTTAATGCCATACCAATTTCTAGAAGCATTTTAGGAGCATGACTTTAGCATGAGTTATGGAGTCAGGTGAACAAAGGCACTAGGGCCTGTGAAAGAATTGGAAACTGTGATCAGACTTTTTTCTTGGTCACTTGAATTATGCTGGAAGCACAGCTTAGCTTAGGATGAGTGTGAACAGAAAGCCAGGTGGTTTATTCCTTAGAAGCAGCTAAAGAGCAGTGAGTTCACAGGACCCAAGGTTCTTGGTGCCTGTAGGTTGTTACTGTTTTGACACAGCATTTTTGCTGTTTGATAGTTCTCCGGAGCAGCAAGAGTTGGGCTTTGAGCATCACAGTTCTAATCTGGCATTTAACAATGACTGCTGTATTTTAGCTCATCACCACTCTACCCTTCTGTCTCTCAGGGTGTGCTTATTTCTGTTACTTTTGGGAGAGGCTGATTATAGAGGGCTGCAGCACAGTCCTTGCCACTGAAATAGAGAACTATTATCAGTGTTTCTAGGCTTAGATGTGCTAACTCAAATTTGACAGTTGTTTTCTCCTCTGCATTTCCATCATGGCAGATTGACTTGCCCTTGGGGTTCTTTGGCCCTGCTTTGGAAGTGGTTACAGTATCTGTCTGACTCACTCTGTTAGTATTAGCAGAGTGAAATCTATGTTTCCTTAGGGATTCCCTCTTTTTCTCTCTCTTTCAGTTTTTCTTTCTTCCTAGTGAACTGATCTGTTTGAATACTTGTAGCATGTAAAATGCTTTCTCTTCTTTTTGCTTGCAGAAGCTACAAAAGAGTTTGTGGTACATACTTAGGAGATAGTTCTGTTGCATGTTAATGGCACATGGGAAGACAAATCAGACAAATAATGAACAGAATCAGCTGCCAGTCTTCACATAGAACTCAGCAAAGGCAGTGGTACCTCTTCCACCTGTCCTCTATTCTTTTTTTTTCTTTTAATTCTCTTCTCTTATATTGTCAGCTACTTACAAGGCTGCAAACAGCCTTGCTTGGTGTGATCAGAGATGCCCACAGTTCCTTGTTTGATAGAGCTGTGGGCAGATTGCCCAGGCTGTGCAATGCAGGTGCCCACATTCCCCTGAACAATGAAGCCATGACAAAGTAACCCAAGCGTTTCCACCCCTATGTCTACATTCCCCTGGTCAATGGAACCATAAGCAAATGTCTCATTCTGTTTTGTCCAGGTGCCCAGCATTCCCCTTACTGATGGATTCACAGGACAAAGGCCAAATCTGCATATCTGTCCAGTTCCCCTAATCCAGGATGGTCTGGTATTTTAGTAGAAACCATTATATGAACCCTCGCTCTTTCCCAGTCCCCTGTGGACCATACAGAGGTGGAGTGGCTTCTCAGAGTCCTGAGCACCTGGTTGTGTACAGACACACACATCTCCTTCCCATGTGGTCAGCTAAACTAAGACCAAGGCAGGGAACTGGGTGGAATAGTTCTGCAGAACCTGCTGAGCTCAGACATCTCAAAGAATGGTTAAAACTCCCTGTGAAACTGTTTAAATTGGTGTAAACCAGAGCAATAGAGGGTAAAGCAGTCTATTTAGTCACTGGCTTTTATAAGCGCTATTCTCACACTTAGCATTCTTGTCTATAGTTTCTCTAATATAAATGCTTAATTAAAAGGGTATCTTCTTTCAGATGGATCTCCAGAGGTTACCCACCAGATAAGTGGCTTGAGAGCATAAATGCTAGAGGTATTTTGCTCCAGAAAATAGACATCTGAAAGGTAATTGATATAGCACTGGTTTTTGCAAGCTCTGGTCCTGCCAGTGACCTTCTTATATGAGAGTAGCCAAGAGGCCTCAGGTCTCTGTGCCAGAGATCCCAGCAGGGCACAGCTATGGGATTCCTCACAGGAGGTAGAGAGGAGGGAGAATGAGGTGAAGAACAAGAGTTTTTACTGGGTCTCTCTGAAAAGAATCGCAGATAATGGCCACAATGTTTCTTTTTACTCTCTGGCGCTTTACATTATCTTGATAGCAATAGTCTTGCACTGCACTGTGGTAAGAGTGAAGAAAATCCTGTGCACTACTAGAAACCTATTTTGTACATGGTATGACAAGTTTAAACAGATGGATTCATATTTTGGGGTCTCCAGACAATTATTCATCCTCCCTATGTCTTAATTGGCATTCTGAGAGCATTGAGTTCTTTAGGCAAAGAGCTGCTGTTGGAGATTCTTCTCTCAGCAAAGGGCCACTTGCTTTTGCCAAGCTGTTTTGTTTCTTGTTTCTTTGCTTGACAGCTTAGAAAAATGTTTGGTTTCCTGTGGCTTTGTTGTTTTGCAAATATTTTCATTTCTGGCTTTACCTCTCTTGAGAGGAGCTGCTTTGGCATTTTCCATATCCCATTAGAACACTGAACATCATTAGTGAGTAGAGACATTAATAGCTTGGAAGTCCCATAGGGATTGTGGCATCCTTTTAAGAAAAAACAGTATTCCATTCCAGCTGAGGTACAAGAGTTTGCTTGTATGATTAATTCATGACATGTTTCTGTCTGGAATAAGCTCACTGGTGAGACTAGATTTGCTTGTCCTTATTTCTCCCAAGGCAAGTCTTGTTAAGTGTTAAAGATCTGATTTGGGTGACATAACACTAGTGAGGTCTTCTGGGAGCTGCACTCAAATGTTCTTCTAGGATTCAACCCCAGTAAGGAATTAACCTTCCTTAACTTTGTAAAAATAAAAGACATTTTGATCAGCATATATGTTGTGCCAATAGAAGTAAGTTTAGGTGAGCTACATTTGCACCGAGGTAACAGTTTTATTTCACAATTAAATCAGTTTAGCAGTTTTATTTCACATATGCATGAAACTGTCCCTTCTGGATGTCCCATTCTCCTTGTAATATTAGTGGTTAAAATCATTGTGCAGAGGGAGTTGCAGAAGGTAAACATGATCTCTTGCCTCATTTTAATATTTGATTGAATGTTTCTTCTCACAATAAAGTGCCAGGCAGAAAGTGATTCCCAAACATATAGATCACCCTACTGTCAAGAAAAATATGTTAGTACCCATAATTTCTCCTCATTGCTCTACCGTATGTATTGATTCAAATAATTCTAGATTGGTATAAATTTTTTTAAAAGAGTTGGTATCTCACCTTACATGCCAGGAATTATTTTTCCATAATTCGTAATTTAACAAAAAAAAAAAAAAAGAAAGAAAACAAACCAACAAAACTATCTCCCTAAACATTTTTTTTTTGGTATTATAAATGCATGATGATGTTTTAAATGAGTGTGTTTGCATTTATAGTTCCCTAAGGAAAAATGGATCCTAAATTAAGTGACAGATTTGTGGTGGCTATATATATGGGTTGATAATTTTATATGATTTAGGAAAGAATTTTATTTCTTTAAAAAAGGAGAAGGTGCTATTTTGATAAAAATACAGAGTGGGGAATGCAACTATTTGATCATAGCCCCAGCACAATTGTTCAGTATAATGCTCAGCAAGTAACTAGGGCCTCATGCTGTTCTGGATTGATTTTGGTAGGAACTCAGTTTTATGTACTGTTTTCTTTCTGTAAAAACGGAATATTGGTATTCAAGTACTTTGTGCAATGGTAGGAATATTAATAAACTTGTATCTGGAAAATTCCCTGAGAATTCCTGGAGATGAATGCTCATACATGCAGTTTTAATAATTACAGTCAAAAGATAAGTGTTTGGCAGTCTCAACCATTGATGCATGAATGTATTAAAGATTAGATTATAAATAGATCTAAGTATTAGTGAACTCTAGAGTCATGAGCTGTAGGAAGAGACATTCCACCTTTTCACTGTGTTATTTATTCCTTTTATTTCAGTTCACATGGTTTGTAATTCTAAAGCCTATGAAGCAAATTCCATCTATACAGACAGATATTTGACTCTGCCTTTTGCAGAAAGGTAGAAATGGTATTATTTTTTCCTTTGCCAGAGATACTGTGTGAGTTTTCAGTTTTCCATTACACTCATGTAAAAGAAATTAAGAGAGTATAATGAAAAAGAAGTGTTTTCTTTTAATTAAGATGCAAGCTTTGAAATGAGCGTTCCATTATTTTCATTGTACAACTATTTCTCTTCTGATGAAATCTCTATCTGGTAGCAAGCTCTATTCTTTTTTTGCTGTAACTGTCTGCTCTGAAATCTCCCAGTTGTTTCCCTTAACATCAGTGTGCAGCTGTCATAAAAGTGGCATAAGCAAACTGCAGAAGAAAATCTAAGGTTATTGAGTCTGCTTAGGGGCACCCTAGAAATCTTTCAATTGAATGGGTGGAAGTTGAAGGTGTGCAGCACCTCTTTAACTTAACCCTTTTGTGGAAATACATCCGAGGTCACGAGTTTCTCTTATAATCAGGAGCTAGCACTGGAGCTGAATGCTGAGTACGACATTCATGCTTATCTGCATATCTGCTATCAAGCACATATTTGTCATTCTCATTCTCAAAAGTCAATCAGCTGCGCCTCAAAAAGATGGTCACTAGCCTGTCCTCTCCTGACCTTCCTAAGAGCAAGGAAGTCTGGAAAATGCTGTAAGTGTGCAGAGCTAAAAGGCAGACACTGTTAGATGACTGGTTTTGCTGTACACAAATTGGCACAGCCTCACATTGTTTTATCACCAATCAGGAGATCATCTTCATTTCGGAGACAGTGTCTCAGATTTTTGATTTCTTGCCATAGGTTTTGCTTCTCCATTCCTGATGCATCTAATTCTGTTTTCTTAACCTGCTTCCAGCCAGTATTAGTCAGAAAAGATGTGGACACAACAAAGGTTTCCCCTTGCAAACTCATAGCCTAAGGTCAAGGAATATGAATAATAAATGGAGGGCAGTGCCAATGCATGGCCTCCTACAAAAGAAGATCCTTATGCAGAGAAAGAATTTGATATTACAAATCATCCTTAAGCTGTGTTCATCATGTTGCACACAATCAGGTTAATGAGGTCAGAAATGTCTGTGTGCTTATACTGGGTCCATCAGAAGGAAGCTGCAATAAAAACTCTCATCACTCCTAAATCCTCTTCATTAAGAGATTTTCATGTGAGTTGATTTTGTTCTTAAAGGAACAGTAAACAATTGTCTCAGAATTTTTCCTACCCAGTGGCATATATCCTCTGATTTATTTGATGGACCTCCATCTTGTGGAACAGTAGTCTTAACTAAGAAGTCTTTTTTTCTGATTTACTGTTTAGAGCACTCTTCTCCCAGCCATTAGAAGGTCTATTCTGACAATCATGGAACAGTGTTTTCTAGTCAAGATCCGCTACTTTTCTGTCCTTCTAGAGAACAAAGCTTAGAAACCAGTATGGAATATGGTAACTTATTGGTTAAGGAAATAATTGAGCTTTTGATTTTAAAATTTCTTTCATCCAGGTAAAATCAGCTACCACCAAGACAGTGGCATCCTGAATTCATTCCATATTCTCCAAATCAGAAAGGATTAATGTACCTTCAGTTTACATTTGCTTTGAGGTTATTAGAGTAATCCAGTTGGTGTGGCATTTTAATATTAATATTTAGGCATTGCTGCCAATATGATTATGGCATAATTGAAGTTAGACAAATCTAAGAGCCATGCAGCCTTTTTCTCTTCCTCAAACAAATTGGATTTTGTTGATTCAGGTATCTGCAGAAGTATATCCATGTAGAAAGACAAGGGTTGTAGGGAGAAGCAGCATCTTCTACGAGACAGGTAATGTAGTCAGAACACAAAATCTAGATTACTCAACATAAAACCCTTCAACTTTCAGTCTATATTCAGGGAATGGTCCATGCTCCCATGAAGTGCAGTGTCCTTTTTCATTATGAGGGATTGTGCTTGCTCTGAAATGGCAAAGGGTGGCATAAGGAGTTCTGTGATGCAACAGCCTGACTGGGAACTGGACTGAGAACAGGGAGACTCATTTCATTGATTGTCAGAGAAAGTTAAAACAACCCATCACCATCAGTGTCAACCCAGGTCAACCAGCTGAGTTCTCATGGGAGAGCATCCATTTCTTGTTATATCTCTAGGTCTTTACTGAAATCTTACACACGAACAGACTTAGCTAAATGTATAATGTCACTGTGACAGTGACATGTGGACAACTGAAGAGCAAACACCGAAGTGTTCTTTTGCCTGGAGTTTGAAAATTACAATAAATTACTTAGTTTCACAGCATTTTAGGCAACAATTTTTTTCACACTTGAGACCTGAAAAAAAAAAAAAAGCAATGGCTGCAACTCCACTAAGGTTTTATGAAAAAGGTTGCAAAGAAAAAATAATTTGATATCTGCTGCCTTGTATGTTGTGAAAATGCAGAAAATGCAGAAGCAATGCTAAATTACAAACCAGGTCAGAGTAGGACACTTGGTGCCCTCCTCAAGTTCACTTGCCAGGGATGGGATTGCTGGACTAGTCTCAGTCAGTTCAAATTCCCTTCAGAGACAAATCCTTGAGCCCCTTAATTCTTCCTCCAGGGAAGCAGGACCTGGCAGTGCTATCAGCTTATTTACACTGCTGGTGTTAACTGCTTCCTCTCAACTTGCCTCTGCATTCTATCTGCTCTGTAGCTCAAGTTAAATGAAATGCTGAATAGACAGCCCTAGTCATAACAATCAGGCACTTACCTACACTAGTGACTAATCCCTCCTGGAATCCTTTCCAGATGGAAGTTGGAATAACCCAGCTGGAAGCTGAAATAACCCGAGCATCATGCAACTTTCAGAGGCCAGTCCTGATGGCTGTTGGTTAATTCACTGAAGTGCAAGACCCTGTCTTTGAATCCCAGCTATTGGGAATTTAACCTTGTGATGTGCTGAGCAGGTTTCTTTTCAGTGACCCCACTGCCATATGAGATCAGAACTCTAAGAAGTCACCGAAGCCTCAGTGGTGACCTCTTGAATTATTGATGTTGCCATTTAATGAGGGGTGTGGGGGTGTGCGCGCGCACAGGGGATACTTCTTTGTTTATCAAAAGGTTTGCCATGAATATAGTAAAAGAGAAGCTTGAGAAAAGACAGCAGTAAATGTAGGTCCTTGGAACAGGATCACATACGTCCCACACAGAGCCTTGTCCCTGGCCTGGTTTGGTGTTTCCGTACAAGTGGTCCCCCTCTGCCACAGCTAATGCTCAGTGAGTCCCCGTGGATGGAGAGGCAGCAGCAGCTTCAGTGTCAGTGCAGAAGAAAGACCTTGCAGAGTTTGACTCTGGCTTCTCTCTGACAGGTGGCTTTTGAAGCAGACAGAACTGCACCCACCACAACTTGCCTTAGTCTGGCTTTCACTGAGTGGAGTGTGTTTAGAAGAGTGATTAAATGTCTTTTAGCTACAAAGAGAGTCCACTCATCTTTGACAAAGATGCTCAGGACTTCTGCCCCTAAAGAGGTCACCACAGGATACAAAATGGAGAACGAACAGGTCTTCTGTGCAAGGCACACTTAACATGTTGCCATAGAAACCAGTTACCTAATTCAGGCATACACAATTCTTCCAGCCCCCAGTGAATTCCAGTAATGGGTTTATTATATCACACTTCATTGGTATCATCTGTCACACAGACACTCACATAAATGAACCAGCCTTTGATTCAGAACTCCCTTCCACTAGCTAGACCCAGTAGGGGAAGGGTCTCCTTCTGTGCCTGGTGGTTATGAGCTGGTCAGTGTTCCACCCCTCTTTGCATCTAATGTCTTTCTTTCATGCAAACATCATATTCAGTGGAGGAGAACATTTGTTTTAATTTCCTGAAATTCCAGTTTATTAAAAATGTAAAATGTGCTATTAATCTCTCAGATCCTTGAGTACACGTGCTGTCAGGATGCAGATTCAAACCTTTCGGTCCCTTTTTCCCCCACATGATGTTTGAACTGCAACTCACATTAATGTCTGATGCAATGTTGTGGTAATTTCTCCTTTCATTTGGGTCAGAGTTTTGATTTATGTTAGCTGACCTGAAGGCTTATTTTAGGCTCCATGACTATAAAGTACAGTGTTTTTAAGTTAGAAGAACAGGTGGATGGACTAGTGGGTAGAAAGGTCTCCGTCAGTTCACAAGACTCCATTTCAGTATTCTCTGTAGAAGCACTCACAGATGATGAACAGACCTTAAAAATGTGGTGTAGGTTTTACTTCATGAACTAACAATGAAGATCCTAGAATTTCAGATAGATAGATTCTATCTACTAAAGTACTCCGGATCTGAATGGGAGTAAGGGATTTAACAAATGTTTGAGTAAAAGAAAATGGAAAAGATTTATTAGAGAGTAATCTTGGATTTTTGTATGAGGTGTTCCTCAGTGCTTTCTGTCTCAGATGTATCTCATCTAAGACAGAATGGAGATATGTGACGCTGTCAAAGGTGAAAAATAAGGGGCAATCTGCCAGAGACCAGGGATATGCCTTAGTTTAATGGTATGTTCTGCTGTGACATTGCCACATCACTCATCCAAATGTCTTTTGCTCCATTCTAGTCTCCTAAAATTTTATCTTCTGACAATTTTTTTACCCTGCTTTTAGGAAGAAACTCTTTCAGTGGTCTTGGAGGCCAGAATGGGCTGATTGAAATACATCTCAGTTTACAGATGTGTGTAGATTACTGCAGCTCTACCACCTTCTCCTTTCATGCCTTCATTCTCAGTTCTGGAAGTCAGTTGACCTGAAATCTTGTTTCATGATGTGTCCCAGCATGGGTTTTAAACCTAAGTGTACTCACTAAGCCATCATTTATGTCAGAGCATTAATTAGCACTTAAGTTGGAACAGTTTTGATCATTTCAGAAGTGCTTTCAGCTTGAGATATGAGCCCCCCCAGCAATCTGCGGCTTAGCCAGAATCAGTAACCGGGTAGGTTAGAGTGGAGGTGAAAAAGAAGCAGAGAACACTGAAGAAAATACTGGTGGGGATTCAGTCAGCTGCCTTCAAAGCCACTTGAGTCAGTGCTTGAAGGGATGCCCTGGTGACATTTGTGACATCTTCAAAATAAAGTGTAAAATTGCAGTTCTGACGTGTTTGAGCAAAGCTCCCGTGAGACCTGTAGTAACAGTAGCAGTGTCACTCAGGCAAATCTGATCAAGTACCACTTTAAATAGCTACACTGCCTTACTTTATTTCAATTCACAAAAGAATCTGCTGTATCATACTGCTGACCTGAAAAGCTTGGTGCTTCTGCACCCTTGCTGTAGGGACATTTCAAGAATTGATTAAGAGGTCTCTGTAAAGTCTGTCCAGAACCTGACAATCCTTTTGGGTTAATGTGCTGTGAAACAGTATTTGTCTTGTCCTCTGTTAAGTTGCCACACAGATTTCTGTGTGCTGCTTTAAAGCTTTAGCACTTCTCCCATAGAGTAAGTGACCTCTGCACATATTAAAGTCATGTTCATGAAAGTATTTGGGATGTGCAAGAGTAAGCTGTAAATATAGGACTGTTCTTACTATTACTATTACTTTTGTTTTCTGACATCTACTACCATGGCATAGATTGATTAAGCACATACCCTTTTCAGTGCAGCTGCTGCCCAAATTCACGGGATCACTTTGACACCTGTCATCACAGAGACTTGTGTTGGATGAATGTTTTATTATTTGATCTTCTGCCATCCACTTCTCAGATTTGTTGTAGCAGCAGCACATGGTCTTAATGATATTCCCCAAGGTTAAATGAGCACAAAAGCCAACATAGTGCAGGGAATACTGTACTAGAGAAGGAAGAGTTGTTTTGTTTTTAAGGCCGAGGCATTTCCCTCAGGCCCTCTATTCTGTCCATCACTCAACTCAAGAGAAATTGTCCTCTTTTACCACAAAACACTTCACCTTCCTGTGCTGCTCTTTTCCCATCTGTGAAATGGCAAGAGAACCCTTGTATGTGTGCTGAAGATCATTAACTGGGTCTTGCAAAGTACTTCCAGATTTTTGATTGGAAGGCACACAAGAGTGGAAAAATATATTACTTGCTGAGATTCTTGATGTGGCAAACTGTAACCTCTCTCCAGAAGACATTTGGATGTATTTGACTTGCATTTGACTTTGACGTTAAATGAATCATGATAACTGACCAGTAGAATTACTACTCCAGAAATATGGCAGTTTAGTAGTCAGATGATCTATTCCAGGTTTCTAATATACAGAGATGTTTTTTTAGCCTGTTACACATGGATGAATTCAATCTCTCCCTACTGCTGTGTCCCTGCCTCAGGTATAGTACCTCAGTTTCTTCTCATGTGCATTTTGAAGTGCACGGCTGAAACACTGGGGGTTTTTTAAGCCTTTCTGGACCATTCACCTTGCACCTAAGCTTAATTTGCAGTTAAGTGTTAGTGCTGAGTCTGCTGACTACTTCCAGCCATGGAAACCAAAAGGATTGTGACTTCTCTGAGGAAGAGAGAAGGAAGTGAAAGGAAATTAAAAGACGCAAGCCTCTGTTCTGACTATAGGAATATTTTATAATCTTGCTTTGTGCCTTTGTCTTCTCTGTGAAATTATACCAATGGTGTTTATTGTCTCTCCCATCTGAAATGTTTCAAGATTGAAGAATGATGAGTCTAATCAGTAGTTAATGTTCTTGTCAGAGAAATTCTACCAGAGCAATTTTACATTTATTTAGAAATCACTCTTTTGCATATGCTTAAAACCAAATTAAGATATTCACGCCAAGGGAGGACTTTTCCCACTGTTGAATAGTGAAGCCTGGCTGCCCACTCACACTTCCTGCTTCCAAGCAGTTCCATTTCTGAAGCCTTTGGCTTGATACGATCAGCCATAGTCATCACCAGCAAGACAAGTGAAAGCAAGAAAACACTAAACTTAGAGGAATGATATATTTAAAAGTCAGTCAATCATCTAAGACTTTTTATATGGAGAAGAAAAAAAAAAGATCATGAAGTTTGTGTCATCCTAAAGTGAAAATGGTTTAGATAAATCAGACTCTACAGAGGTGTGTTTCCCTACATCCACTTTGTTAGAATTCTAGTTCAGTTTTGGGCATCTGCACTGTAAAATTAGGCAATGCCAATGTTATCCTGTGAGGTCTCATAAAAGAAATTTGTTTAAGCATTTAAATCATTAATGTCTAATTTTGCTTCTTCTTCCCCTTTTTTTGCTTAACACCTTTAGAGATGGGCTACCTTTCTTAATTTATATGCACAGTATCTCTCTGAGCATACTCTTTCTGATTTTCTGGCAGTCTTGAGCTGTTCAATGTGGAACCTAGTCCAAACCTCAGTTATTGCTTACCTCTCCTCTGGTGCAGGGCACTGCATCTGAATACCTGGAAGTACATGTGGAGCCTTCCTCAATGAGATCATCCTGGAGCCCAAAAGTAGCTGTACAGTTGACAGAGAAATACTTATAGGGCCTCCAAGTCTGCCCATAATCCTGGGATCTTTCCAACACCATCGCAGCCGGGCGAGGTGACTTGAACACAGCAATGACATGGGTCAGGTAGAATTCTGTTTCAAAGTCCAGACGGATTTCTTCCCTGTGTACCCCTTGGGCAGACTGCCACCAGGAGATAGGATTTGCAAAGAAATCATCTGTCATGTCAGCAGGGAGGTGGGAGTTATCAGGCTGGTTGGCATTGCATTTGGTGCAGCGGGGCTGCCCGCAGCCAGGGGAGACGTGGTGGAGGAGGTTCTGTTCTGGGTAGAAGCAGTAGAGCTCTGTGCTGTTCTGGCCACATGTGGTGGTGGTCTCTGGTATCCTTCCTGTAGCAAGGTTTCCCACAGGAGGGTTGCAGGCATGGCCATTGCAGCGGAAGGCTCGTGGCTTCGTGGGATCTGAAGGACAGGGAAAAGAAACACAACAAGTAGAATTTCTCAGGGTGTAATGCAGGTGACAGCACATATGTTTGACATGCAAGAGGACACCTTTGAAGGAGAGCTGCTTCATCTTTTCACACAAAGTTTTGGAATAGTGTCTCAGTAAATCTAGTCCTTGTGTTTGGTGCCTAACTCAGAGAGTGGTCTTTAGAAAATCTCATGCTTATGGTACTTAACTTTGATTTCCATTGAAAATGCAGTTGTAGCAGTCTATTGAATTTTATGGTTAACCAGAGAAATCTTGTGGTTTTTAGTTTTATGCTAATAAAGCTCCAACTTGAAGGACTGAATCTACTCAATGCTTTCATTTTCATGCTTGTCAGAGAGCAAAGTCAAACTGAACTGGACACTGTAGATACATAAAGAGTTGATTCCTGCCCAACAGGTTACAGACACTAATTACCCATAGGAATACATTAAAAAGCCTGTATTTATATAGCTTAGGGGTGAGTTTCTACTGCTTCTAATAAGATCAGGTGGAGTTATTATTTGTAGGAGTTGAAAATCAAGTCTCTCTTTTGTTTAAATACATTGACATGGAGACAGGTGATTACATTCTGTTTGCCAAGTTTGCAAATACTGATAATTTTTTTGTATTGTCAATGTATACTTTTACTTATTTCTATATTAAGAAAAGGTAGGGATATTTACAAAGCCTTAATTTTGTTTGAAAATCAGTAGTGTCTTAGGAAGTGGTATTAAAGGTCATTCCAACACCTTATTACTATGCTGGAGAAAACAGCATTTCAATTACATACAGTGTTCTCTTTGCAACTTAACACTCTAGAAGGACTTAAAGACTGACCTTGCAAGGTCATAAATCCAATTCAAGAGGTCACAAGTCAGATGACTGGATTTAGGTCCTACAGGAAATGACCACTCCAATGAAACATAGGATGACCGTAAACCCTGGGTAATCTAGGAGCAGTTCAAAGGTCAGCTATAAGTTCAGCATTCTTAATCAAATTTTAAAATCCCTGCTCCATTTGTATTCAGATTTTCCTCAGGTAAAATCAGTTTTAAAATCAAGTTAGGTCAAAGAAATGGGTCTCCAACTCAGCTTTATGGAAGTATTCAGATTGTAAGTGTTGTTGAATGAAATGAACATTCCTCTTTCCAAAAGAAAAGTCTAAAGTGAAAAAATGTGTCCCACTTGCATGGTTTTGCTTCTGAGTTAGTTTTGTCCTTAGTTCCTTAGTGAAATCTCTGCACAGGCCAGGAAAAAAGGTTAGACATGAACACTGTTTTGAAAAACACCTCATGCATTTTGCATTCCACGGTTAGAATGCAAAATAGTTATTGCATGTCCCCTGAATCCCATTGACCAATAGTTTGTGCTGTTTTAGTTCATATGCAGGGTAAGGTAGTCTAAAACTTCAGACAGCAAGGAAGGAGATCATACACAAATGCTTGTCTGCCCTTGGAAACAGGTGGAAGCCACCTTCAATGCAATTTGAAGTGTGTTGGCAATGATTTTCACTGACTGACCACAGTGAAATCAGTCCCAGGAGCCTGGCAGAGCTCAGAGGGCAGCAGTACCTGGATTGCAAGTGCACCTAACAGTCCTCAGATCAAAGGAATGGAAGTGCCCGTCCCCAGTCCCACCACCACTACCCATGCCAGCACAGACATGAGGAGCTGCAGAACCATCTGGAGAGGAAAAAAAGTAGGGGATTTTTTGGCTCTATTTGTTCCATTCTGTGCTCTCACCTTGAACTGAGCAGCTGATTCTTAACACTACCAGACGTAAGCAAAGATATCATTAGCTACAAGTGCACACCTCAAGAATATCTTTGCAAGTGGCATTCAGGTTCATGTCCAAACTGCTTGGTAAAAACTATTGGAAATAAGGAAGGCAATTTCTGTGTTCAAAGTAGATTCAGTATTAACTGACTTTGCTCAGTGCTGCACAAAGGTGTTGCCTTTACCTCTAAAGAAGTAAAGTCAATGGGACTGGTCTTACAACTGGGCTGTGAACAAGCATTAGTTCTAAGAGTCAGGTTACTTGGTTTTGATTAAGAATGGATCTATGTTACAAATGCTATTGGTTTATGGATGATGATGTATAAATATACCATGTAATTAAAAGAAAGTCCATCTCTATTGATGGATTACACCGCTAAAGCTTTCACAGAAGAAATGGGATGCTGAAGTTCTAAATTAAGGAAATAATATAAGGGGGAGCTTTGCAGACGAGAATATGAGAAAGCAGAAAATGAAACATTTTCTAAAGGGTATGGCTGTTTTCTCTGTTTCCCATAAATGGGCTATTAGCTTTGTATTGAATTTTTAACTGTTTTATCCTGAACCTTGAAAAGAAAGAAAGATGTTTGTTCTCCTGAACAGCAGTCACAAGAAGGTTTATATGCTCTGCCTGCTAATGCAGCAACATCAATAAACAGTTCCTGTCTGAACTGCTGTGTCATTAGGAAAATAGGAGAAGAACAAAGTGCAAATCAGCAGAAGGGAGTTCGAGAGAAGGAGAGACATTAGAAAACAAAATCTGCAGTCGATTAAAAGCTTTGTATTTAAAGAAATCAATTGGCAGAACATTGCTTGGCCACAAAGATTGTGCAGCCTGTCCAACACTCACTGATTCTGTGGAAACAACACAAAATGTTGAGTCTGGACTGCAAGGAGAGACTGCTGCAGGAGAGAAACAGCAACCAGGTGAACACACAACTTACCCCAACTGCCAGGAGAACTCACTGAATAATTCATAGAGAATTAAACAGTTTGATTATGCACGGGCACTGCATTGTTATCAGTTTGATTAGCTTTTACTCCATGGAGGGTGGCTTGACTCCGTAAATGGCGTGATTAATTTATTTGTATGTTTTCTGGTCCCTCAAAGCTGTGCCACAAAGTGTCAGGACAATGGCACATGCCCAGCACGTGTTATAACAATGGTGTTATCTGATGATTAGGGAATCATACAGTTCAAGGGAGGTCATACTATTGATATTCCTGGGACACCATTTCAAAGGGAGAGCTCTTACTTCACAATCTTGTAATGGACTAAAACATTGTAGACATTAACTAAAAACAGGTTTAATTTTTTTTTTCTTCATTTTTTCTCACCCTCCATTGGATACTCAACAGAAGAATAGTCAGATGGCAACTCTTCCAAAGCCTGCTGATATGACTGAAAAGATGCCTAATATTTTCTGAGTGATTTAAATCAGAATTTTTTATTTATTTTCTATTGGCAGATTTATGATTTTGTGTGTTCAAATCTCCTGCAGCGAGTCAGGACAGTAAATTTCACATATCTCAGAAAGAGCAAAACCTTTGGGCATCTTCTGCTGTTTGTTTAATGGAGCAATTTCAGCATGTATGTCCAACATGGATTTCACTTGTTGTATATCTGTTCAACTTTTTTCTTAATAACCAAAACCTTATAAATGTAATTCTAAATCTAACCACCCTGGGGACTTAAGTTGTTCAAGTTTTTCTTAGTCAGACCTAGAATTTTACCATTAACACTGGTTTCAACAGGTGTACAGCATTTTGGTTTGTCTGGAGCCAACATGCGGTAAGTTTGGCAGGTCTTCATCCCTTTATGAGAAATCTGGTATATTTCTGGACTAAAACAGTCCTGATAACTGGAGCTAATGAGCCAGCCACCAAAATACCTCAGAGGTGAAATTCAGAATGTGCTGTGAAACCAAGCTGTCTCCATGACTTGAGGCATGGACAGAAGCACAAGATCCCAGGCTGGGGCTGTCTTCCATTGTGTCCAGTTGCAGTCTGCCTGTCCACATCCCTCCTGGAGCAGCAGTGGGCTCCAACACCTGCAGCTTCATTGGCAGAAGAGCTGAACAACCTCAGACTAGATCTTCTGCTAATAATCATCTCCTGCAACTGATTTTGAGCTTGATGCTAGAAATGGCCACTTTTTGACCACATGACACCTTTTTCAGGGCTCCCACTGGGATGAGAGCTGGCCCAGGTGCTGCTCCCCAGAGCACTGCTTGCATGGAGAGGTCTGGGGCTAAAGCAAGAGCCCCAGCTGTTTTCAGCTCCACTAAGTGTCCCTTATGCAGGAGTTTTCAGATCAATGCAGAGTCAATTTGAGGGTAATAATGCCCAAGTGTCACATCTAACAGTATAAACCTGAGATGATGGCTCCAACCTAATAAGTAAGGTGTTTGTTTGGTTTTTTGTTTGGGTGGTTTTTTGCCCCATTATGTTTAAAGGTCTAAGTAGTCAATCTTGACAGACTGTCTTCTCTGCACAGAGGTGGTGGAAGGCGAATAGTGTACTCCCCACAAATATTATGTGCCTTAGGCTATTGAAGTATGCAAAAAACATACTTCTCTGTATGTGTCTCAACTCTAAATAAAGAATCAAAAATTAACAGGCAACCCTTGTGCTTTCACAGGCTGATAGTTTGTGCAACCTTTTATTCAAGCACCAAATATTTCTTGAAATGGACATTGAATCCTTAGCAGCATCACCTTCAATATCCAATTATTTTGCTGCTATTCGCTGTGCCCTACACTATTATTCTGAGTGAGTTTAGCTCCAAACAGAACACGCTCCCTCCGTGCAAATCCACTTTCCTAGCAGCCGGCTGGGAGCTGTGTTTACTTGAAGATTAATTTTCTCTTAGCGAATTGGATGCAAAGCAAATTCAGGCTAGTTTGTAACAGGCTGCCTTCTGCAACAGTGTCAGCAACTTCGCAAGGGATCTCTGCAACCTTTCCGTGCTGCGTGCGGACATATGTATCCTACAAGGAGCTTATACCCTGGCCTGGGGAGCCAGTAAATGGCAGCATAAGATACTAAGGGAATTAAGGCACATGTACTCCCTCTCCTCATTCCCTGTCACATTGTGACAGACAGCGTTTTCCCCAAATGAGTTACAGGATAATATGACTGGATGGTAAATTTATGAGCTGTTTTCAGTTTTTAAGAAAATAACCCTTGCAGTTATGGAAATCTTCTATCTGTTGTCAGAGGGGTTCTAGCTAGGAAATAATCTGAGCTGAATCCACTTGATCTGCCGCTGCCTTCACTGGAACTTGCAGGACAGCTGAGCCCTTCAATTGCTTTCAAATCACTGCATGGGGAGTGTTGTTCCTGTCTTAATTCTCTGAGCACACAGGTGAAATTTAAACCACTGAAATACTTTCCTTGGAAGAGATTCCAAGACAGTATCTCAAAGGAAGAATCACCAAGGATGAACTGTTGTTTCATCAATAATGATTTTTATTTTTCTGACCTCGTTCTTGTAATTAATCCTTTTTAAACTTAAAGATGTATTAAACCGCAACAGAAAGGACAAAAATCCAAGGCTTTACTTCCTTTCCTTTAAGGAATTTGGCTTCATTAGAATCTGGGTATTTTTAGCACCCCATGTCAATACCATTACAGCTGTATCTTTCCTATATGTGCTTATTTGTACACCCGCATATATAAACATAATTAATCAGTTTCTCTTTCTGTTTTAATCCATTTTTGTCCAATGCTAATTTAATCCTGTCTCTGCATGTTAAATATTAAGTTAAGGTTTCCTAAACAGTGTCTCTGATTTTCAATGATGCAATATTAATTTAACAGAGAATAATTCAGATTCCAACACTGATGCTTTCCAAGGATGTTGTCATTTCACTCTTGTCCTGCCTAGGAAGGCAGTGTTTCATCCTCAAAACAAACATCCAGCATATCTCACTCCATCCACCTATTTCCTTCTCTCTTACTTTTCTTTTGTTTGCAAAAATGACACACTCCTTTCTTTTAAGGGTGTATGAACCTGGACATCCTATGATAAATCTGTGGAAGGACACTGAACTACAAAGCTGGGTATTGCAGGGAATAAGAAGCACTTGTATATATTGACTAACACAGATTCCTTGTAAAAGAAACAATTTAAAATAAAGATGTTGACACTATATATTTTCCACAAACAAACCTCATTTCTATCCCCTTTTCCCTTACTAAATTTAGAGTAGATTGTTTCAGAATGGCAATATTGATTTATTTTGCTTACCTGCTTCCCCATGTCCAGAAATAAAATATTCCAAGAACACAATCAGCATGATGCCTGTATGCTGCATGGCTGTCAGTAAAATATTTGTCCTCAGTGAAGCAAAAAAGACCTGCAGTAAACTATCTACAGGTTTGATGCTTGCATGGCTTTTCTGTGTTTTCTTTCCTTCTTTCTGCTCACCTTCCTCTCAGTGTAGGGGTCAAGGCTGCTGTCTCATTCTTCTTGTTCTCGTTTGGGTCCAGAGGTGGTTTGGTTTTTTTCAGGGCTCAGATGCCTTCTGGGTGTCACCCATACATTGCTTCCAGTAAATAAATAAATAACGAGGGGTTTCTGTGTCTTTACCCCTCTCCATGCAGCGGGCAGGGGACGTTCACATCTCTGACGCAACCCCTCGGATGCACCATCGGGGGCTGATGCGAGGCGGGGAGCTCTGCTCGGTCCTGTCCTTGGCGCTTTTTTGGATGCTATTTCGAAACTTTCATTTCTGCTCCTTGGTTTTGGTGAAGCTTCGGCTCGGCTGAGCCCGGGTTCGCCCTGGCAGCCTTTCCTACCCCGTCGCACCTCCCGCAGCCTCTTGCTCCCCGGGGTGGAGAGCGGGTCCGGGCAGCCTGAGCCCTGCTTTGTTACGAGGTCCCCCCCGGTACCTTCTCTCCCTTTTCTTCCTGCAGAATGGGGTCATAAAAAGAACAGAATTGGCTTTGATCCCTGAGAGATCCTGAGAAGCAAGTGCTTCCTTGGCTCTTCTCTCTTTTTATTTTGGTTTGTTTTATTTTATTTTATTTCCCTCCTCCCTCCGCTGTCACGGAAGCCGCTTCTCCCCCACCTCCAAGGGATTTGCTTCACACAGCGAGCGCTAGGGGAATGGAAAACAAGCCCAGCGCCAGCTCTCCGGGGCCGGTGCCCGGGCAGTCCCTGGACTGTGCTGCTGGAGCGGCTCCTGGCCGCGATGCGGGGCTGCGGCTCCCGGCGGGGCAGGACCTGCGCTCCTGGGATAGAGGTGCAATGCCCAGCGCCCAGACCAGAGCGGGGAAAGGAGGAGATGCTGGGGAATCCTTCCTCCCCCCTGCTACAGCAGGGCTCAGGGCGGGGGGTCCTGCCCTCCCGAGGGCGGGTTAGTTATCAGCAAGTTTTGTCTCTGCTCCCTTCAGCCTCTTGCACAACTCTCCGTCCTAACCAGGCACTTCTCAGTTCTCCTCCTCCTCTGTAGTTCTGTCTGGCTGCAAAGGGGATTATTAAAACATGTGATCTTTTTCCTGGGCTTTATACGTGCCTTTCTTTTTTTTTTTCACTGCCTTTATTTTTTGTTTTTGGTTTGTTGTTTTTTTTTAAGGTCGGTTCCGCTCCTCCTCTCGGCCGGGCTGGTCCTGGCTGGGCTCAGCTGCGGGCGTTGTTTTCCAGGCGCATCCTCTCCTCCCGCAGCCGGGCTGGGTGTGCGTGCGTGTGTCCCTGTGCGTGTCCGTGTGTGCGCGCAGGCGGGGGCGCGCCCGCGTCCGTCTGTCCCTGCAGCACCCTCTGCCAGCCCGGCCGGCACATGACACCCGCCCTGGCACCCCGGGCACGGCGGGCACACGCTCCGGTGGTCTCTCTACAGCCGCAGGAAGGAGCTGGGAGCAGCCGGGCAGCGAGGGGACTGGCGGCTGCCCGGAGCTGGGATGTCTGCGCTGGCAGAATCCCTGAATCGGGTTCGGTAACTCTGGCACAAACCCAGGGACACGGAGAGACTCCTGCATGTAGCAATCAGGGGGTGAAAGTGTACAGCCCTAGAAAAAATAACTAATACGTGGTGTGAGTTCCCCACATTTTCATTCTCTCTTTCTTCAGGTTTCTTAGCAGCATTAACTTTGCTTGATGTAATGGGGGAAGCAGGTCTGATGGGAGTGCAAATGCAGTCAAGGTTAGTCTTGTGCCCGTGTGTGCAGGATCAGACCTTAAAGGGATTTGAAGAATGTAGGTCTTACAAGGAAATATTTATTTCTCTTTGGAGTGGGCATGTTTGTGTAAGACAGGGTTATCTCGCTAGATTTTAGGGTAGAATTTTCTAACTTTACTCTTTTTTGTTGTATACTTTTAATAAGAAAACTCAGTAGAAAACTTTAAAATATAGAGGCTTTTTTATCTCTTTCTTTTCTTTGCCTTTTGTTTGAAAGCAGCTAAAATACTGTATAATTGCAAACAAAATTCTCCTGATGTAAATGACATTATCCTTCAGAAGATCTGAGTCTGCTGTGTACTCAGCTCCCCTGGGATGCTCTGAGTTCTTTCAACTTGAGCATCTTCACTGGGAGCTGGGGATGTGCAGGATGTCCTAGAGCTAAAGCAGGTCTGACATTAATGAGGGGCTGTCATTTAATAATTGTGCTTTGTTGTCACTGCTTGTTAACTGCTGCCTATGTGGGGAAATGCTGTATTTTTTAATTTGCAGGTTTTAGGCTCATTTCTAACTGAAATGCTTTGCCTCCTTACATACACCAGGCTTAAAATGTGGCACTTGCAGTGCTATGGATGTAATAAAGGTCAAGAAACTTCTGTATAATTTAAGCAACAAGCCAGAATGGAGAGCAAAGTTCACATTGCACTGTTAAGTGGAAAATCAAAGTCAAGTACATTTACCTGTGCTGCCTGGATGGCAGTACAAGACCTGTAGGGTAGGAAAGTCACATAGGACTGAAAGCCTTCATTATTCCTCCCAATTAATGCCTGTCTTGAGAATCCACTTCCAGTGCTAATGAGTACATTTCCAGTTCAATGCTATGAAAATCCATTCATGCCTGTGAGCTGAGAGGAGCTAACACCTAAAGGGGAGATTTTGCTGTTTTCATGACTGCTGCTGTTGCCTAGAAGGTGAATTGATGAGATCTGATGAAGTGCCCATACCAAGGGGGGTCAAACAGAGAACGCCCATCTTAACTGAACGGTGTGTTTGAACAGTGATGTGAGTAACCCTTAACTTTTGTTAGTTCCTAAACTATAGTAACATAAATGTACAATTCTTGAGGTCTCAGTCAATGTTCCTGCTCCAGACCATGATTCTCACTCGACATTGGGGGGATCAGGTGATTTGGAAAGTGACTGAATTTTCTCTAGTGATATAGCACAACACCTGTTGACAAAGCACCCAGAGAATAATCAGCCAAACTGTGAATCATTCATTTTGGGGGAGGAGGAAAGAGCCAATGGCATGTCACAGAGTGGGGAGGTGTGTCACCTGTACCACCTGCCCTCTCTGCCTGGCGGCCCTGGTTGCAAAAGCCAGAGGACAGTCTGTCTTCTTGGAGACCACCCTGGAGTGGCAGTGCATTTGAATCAGGCAGCATCTTGCTTTCCTGCACTCTTCCTTGTACCTCCCTTTCCTCATACCTCTTCAGTTTGCCTTTCCTTTCTTCCTCCTATTTCCTCAGCAGCTATGACCAGCCTGAAGGAAATCTGTTCTGGCCTTCCTCTAAACCCTCTGCCTGAAAACAAAGGTCGGAGAAAAGGAATACCCCATGCACCTGTGAGAACACCCAATCTCACTGCTCAGGAGAAAAAGGTAACATCGGGTTTCACAGGCCCTTATTTCTCTTCCTTCAGATAAAGGCAGCTTGGGGCAGCAAATTCGATTGCTCCAAATGCTTTCCTGAATGGGAAGCTAACTTTCTGTCAAATGTATTTCCTTGGTGTTATAATTCATTCTGTAATGGGATAAATGACTGGAAACTCTTCTCCTCGCTTCCTTTCTTCCTCCTCCAGAGTAATTGGGTTGATATGAGGGTGATTTTCTGCATAAGACCTTCCATAATTTTAAATGGCTAAACAAGAGGTATTAGATTTCAATGCTGTCAATCCAGCATTGTTTCACAGAGGTGAAATTCAGAATGCTGTTGCAAAACCATTGCATATGTATGGGACTGAAGCTAACCCCTCCAATACAATAAACATCAAAGGTGATGATTCAGCATCATGGTAACAGCTACACATCTGCATATTTGCATTAAAAAATCCAAAGATGATTTATTGTAGCCAGTAGTCTAGGAATCCTGCAATTTAGGTGAGTTTGCAGGGAGTTAATTATTTGTCTTCAGTTGCGTAATTATTTTCCTGTCTCTTTTTGTTGAAATAGTCTTCGTAAACACCAAAGTTATCGTTGCATTATTTGATGTTCAAGACTAAAAAATCAGCAGCAGAAAACAACGATCAATGGGTGGAGATCCTTAGGAATTTGTGTGGGAGAGGATAAGGTGGGTTCCTTAGTTTGGAAGTCTGTGCTTCATCACATGTAACATCACTTATACTGAGACTGGTCAGAGCACAGAAGTTCCTTCCCCAAAACCAGCTTGCACACAACTTCCTTGCCTTCGTGGGAGTTCTCCATTGGCATCAGCAGTCAAATTCTTTCGAAGTCACTAGGAGAGTCTAGTAAAAGGGTAGAAAGAGGACCAGCTGTGAGATATCCAAAGAGGGTTTACTTCAATGTCAGAAGCATTCATGGCTGAGGCATCCTGTCTGTGCCTGGGACAGCTCAGACCCATGGAAATGTGGTTGCTAAGTCTGCAGAAGGGCTGTGGTGATGGCTGTGAAGATAATTGAGTGGGGAGTGAGTTTCACTGCATGTCAGAACATTGCCAATCATCTCTGTTCTATTCCTGGCCTTTCCTAAATCACTTTTCCCCAGAAGTCTAATATAGCAGAAAGGAGTCCATGTTGCAGGAAAGGAGATGATATCTCTCAAAAGGATGCCAGACCTTGCTCTCTAACCTGGGGACAGGAAGGTAATGACAAGATCTTCACTCCCTATATAGAAACTGGAATACTTTCCTGCCTGCTTTAAGATTGGGAACAGTAGACTGATTTTCTGCCCCCAGCTGACTGTGTAACATCCATTTCTCATCTCTCCATTTTACCCTCAGCATGTGATAAGAGGCCATGCTAGTTGGGTATTTCATTAGACTATTAGAGTTTTTAAGGCTTCCTTTATTATTTACTTTATGGTTAGTCCTCCACCTTAAACTCTTAACAGAATTAGAGGCTCAAATGGTATTTGTTTAATATCTGAAAGGTAAAATCTCTTTTTTTAAGAGGTGCTCTATGCTTATAAAAGTATGTAGACAAAAGTCTTAAGACAGGCCTCTAGATTTTGTTGACAGTGTGTTATGCTGAGCATATTATGAGACTTGTCTTTATGTATGACTTCGTGTTCACTTTCTAATTGAAATGTTCAGAGGAAGCTTTGGCAGAAGTGAAGTTAATAATGCTCTGCTGATTTCCTCTGGATTTGTCCCTCTTTTCATATGCCTTCATTCCAGTTTAGTTCTTATTATCATAATAAACCTTACCACTGCCAGTATATTATTTTCTTGGGCCTCCTTTAGTGGTTATAATAGAAATCCTGTAAGTGAGGTTTATAAAGAGCTGTGTGTTTTGAGACTTGCTGAAGAAGTATTTAATTCTTCCTATCATACCAACATTAATCTTCTTGGATAAATTGAGCCATATCTCAGAACTGATTTTGATTACATGCTTCCTGAATTCTCTTTCTTCAGCATTCTTTGCCTGAGGCCTGAAACAGCCACATCCTCTTGCCTTTCTTCCCTCCACAATTCAGGAAACCCTAGCTTTCTGTTTCTCAGCATCTGTATCTTAATGTAAATATGCCTCAAAGAAACTACCCTTAAAATCTATGTGTGGTGTGTGTTTTGTGGAATGGGGACGTTGCATGCTCTGTACTCACTGACATTCCAACAAAGCTGGAGCAACTTGGGAAGAATGGGAATTTCTCAGTGTTGCTCAGGATCAGGAAAAAAACTTAATCCAGGCAACAATTCCCTTATGGATCTTAGAGCCAAGTCATGTTACAGCTCCCCTGCTACCCAGCAGGAATCTCTCTCCCCTGATTGCAATATCTTGTGTTTGGGGGGGGGGGGCACTGAGGTCAAAAATGGGTCTTGATGACCCTGATGATCCTCTCCTGAAATGTACTCCCACAACCTCTATCCATAGTCTTAGGGGCTCCATTTAGGCTGAGGCCTGGAGTTTCAGGTATGCTGGAGATGTCTTTGGTTCTGTTCAGGGTATCCCTGTACTCAGCCTTGGACCTCCTGGGTCTGCTCTCCCACCTATGGGCTGATATTCCATCCTGAACCTACCTGGGGCTCTCTGTGGTCCATCTTTTCATGGTAACCATCACCAGTCCTGTCCTGACTTACACTTCCAGCTTGGTCCTGGACCTGCACATCAGCCTGGTCTTGCCTGGTGACCAGGACTCCTGGTGGAACCTGGCTGCCATCCATGGGCTGCTCTGCTCTCCTCTCTCAGGTAGCACAAGGCTGGGCCATGGCTGGTGAGGTGCCTGCCCTGGTTGTGTCATCTCTGTTTGGCTCCCTGTTCCTTAGGGAGCACTGGGAGCTCCTGCTTGGGGGCATTCCAGGATGAAGTACTGAAAACAGGGCCTGAGAGCTCCTTCGGCACCTGAAGCTGCTTTTCAACCTTCTGGGGAAGACATGGAACATTTGACCTTTACGATTTCTTTGCACATCCAGAAATGGGCCTACTTTAACAAGCTTATACATGATTTGTGAAGGTTAACATATTAGCTCCTTTGGGATATCTGGGTGATAAAGAACTTGGCTAAACTTTCACAGCTCATAACCCATTTATGGCAATGGCTAGTCAGAAATATCCATGTTTACGTCCCAGCTGAGCTGATTGAAACAGGGACCTATCAGGAAGAGTAATAAATGAAACAATCTAGCTTGCTGCTTAGAGAAAAGTGCCACCAAAGATCCTGGGTCTGGATGTCATCAGGCAGAAGATGATAAATGGGAGGGAAGCACCATTTTCCACTGGAAAAGGGGCAGAACTAAAAATGAAATCGTAGAGTTAAGCCAGTCACTTCCTCTCCTTGTGCTTCCCTTTCCCTCAGTGAACAGGGAGGCTGCAAACCTTAATGCTTGAGTGTCTCAAGGGTCTTAAATTGGAAGTCCTGATGATCCATTTCAGCAAATGGAAATTATTAACATTCCTTCTGAAGAGGCATCCTTCTGGCTCTTCAAAAAATACCAATTAACAAACAGGCTGGTTTACTTGATTTCTCAAGAGAATCCCTCAGCAAAGAAATTTACAGATTACACTAGAGCAGAATCCTTTTATAATATATAAATTCTAAGGAGTTTAAAAAAAGAAGACACCCTAATAGTGATTAGAGCTTAAATGCAAGAAACAAATGTTAGATCCAGCTGGCAGATTTAAGAGGAAGATTTTTCATTTGCTTACATTTTGCAGAGTTGAATTAAATCAGCAACCCAGTGAATTCAGAGCAGATTACTTTTTTAAACAGCCTATGAAACTCAGAATTATAACTGCAAATAATATTTCTAAGACACCAGTGAACTCTGGACCTGCTTTTTCAGAGGTAACAGAGCATGTGCAGCTTAAGCTTCTGTCAGTAGAAGTTATGAAAACGAAGAACACATAAATATCAAATACAAAGAAATATTCAGAATACAATGTATTGTATTAGATGTAAATCAATCCGTCTAAAAGGCTATGGTTTTTATGGTGTTTAATAACATGTATTGTTTTCCCACAAAAGCATAATGATCAGCCTATGTGAATTTGCTCCTTGAGTGTCTTTCTCAGGTTATTTGGTTTATGAGTTAATAATGAATATGTAAAATTTTTTCAATGCATGTGGCCCTTTCATAAAGCAGTCAGACTTCATCTAAGCAATTTTGAGCATACCAGCTTTTTTATTGAGAGATTGTTTCACAATCTCTTACATTTAAATTCTTCTAATTTCAAGGCTATGTTTTTTACAGGTAGTTCACAGCTATTTATTAATTTTCCAGCATTTCCCTGAAGCTTCTTCCTGCTTTGACATTTAACCTGCAGTGAGATAGCAATCAAACATCACCTTAATTCAGTTAAGCTAAACAAGCCATAGTCTTAGTCTTCTTTTATAAGATCTTTATTGTCTGTGCAAGGTGCCCTTGAATGTTACTTTTCATGTAACATTCAAGTTCATGTTTCATTAATGTTTGCATCATCAAAATTCAGGCTTCTGATAATGTGTAACATTAATAGGATAGAGGTTCAGTCTAAGCGAACTTATTTGAAAATCAAAACAGATTTTTCTTGCTTGAATTAAATGGTGAAGAAAAATATTTGCCCATCAGTTTCATTTTAATGCAAATAATACATTGATCAAAGACAGTGGGTGATCCCACAGTGGAAGCCTTATGGTTCTTTGTAGTTCCCATACGCAGCCAAAATACCAGTGTTTGCCTCTTAATTTTGCTGGGTTTAGGGGTGCAAGTGATTTTATTTTTGCTTTAGAAATTTCTTATATCTAGAACTCACTGTCATGGCTGCTCACCTCTGAGACTGACTTTGGAAATCCCTGTGTATTTTGTCATTGTGTGGATATAGCTGAGATTTTTGTGTTTATTAATAACATGTCCTTGAAAAATGACTGCTTATCTAACTGGAGAAGAATGAAGGGGCATTAGAAGATAAAATTTGCATTTTCTCATCTGGTAAACAGGTTTTCATCCTCATCATTCTCTGTGTGGAATGGCAACTCTAATTTGTAGTGTTTTTCTGGTCTGATCCTCAGGTGGTATAAATCAGCACAGCCTCACTGCTTTTGAAGCTATTTGCCTACTCAGGAGCAAGTGTGTCAACAGAAACCTCTCTCAGTTTGAGGCATTTTAGAGTTAAAGATATTGTTTCTTCAGTGTTCTCCAAGGGATGTGAGAATGGGCTGGAGAGCTCCAGCCATCGGAGCCAGACATGGACATGCTGAATGAAGAGTTCTGTTGCTGGGCTGAGGGTTTTGTGGAACTTTTCAGCACTGCTTGCCAGGGTGGCTGGGGATGATAATTACACTAGATATTTCTAAATGTCTTTGTTCTGGATATCTTCACTACATGTAACCCATCCCTCCAGGTGGCACTTTTTTCCCCACAGCTGAACTGCCAATGGCAGGTGTCACAAACTCTCTGCTCAGTCCTCTCAAAAAATGGGCTGTTATCAGATTTGAAAGCAAACTTGATCCCTTTCTATCCTTTCCACAGCCAAAGGAAGATATGAAATTCCATATGATTTGTGAATCCAGCTAGAAGTGCTTTGGATGGTGTTGCCATTTGCCAGGAAACTTAAAAGATCTTTGCATGAAACTGGCTATTTAAAGATGACAAAATCTTTGTTCTCATTGTGGTTTTAATAAAATGAAACACAGAATACAGCTACATGCCTTAACAGGCTGTTACAAAAGATAGTGATTTATTTATGGATTCTTTCATCCAAAAGGACATATTGTACTTTGCAAACCATGGCTAATGTCTTTGAAGGCAACAGGGAGTGTAAGCCACGTAGTATCACGCAGAATTTAGCTGAGTGCCTAGTAATCACTCCAGCTAATTTGGAAATGATACATGTAGCATCAAGAAAATAATGTGATCCAACACCCTCTGCAATACATTAGGATGCTAATTTGAGTGAATTTTTAAAGAAACTTAGCCCATTAACATCTTCATCTGGGAGTATGTCACATTGCTCTGGGCTAAGATCCCTTTTTGAATGGGAAGTACAGTAGGATCTTCAGTGTCTTGGAGTTTAGGGACTTAGGATTTCTGAACAATGTTTCCTCAGCTTCCTCAATGCTCCCAGGACTGCAAGAGAGAATTTGTCCATATCTGATATTGATAAGATTGAGAGCTACTTACCAAATCTCCAAGGTCTCTCCACGCAGATTTTAGAAGGCAGGTGGGAAGGAGATGGTTCCATGTTTACCCCAATTGAACCTACAAGGAAAGATGCAGGTAGAAACACTTCAATAGGGAAGCAACAATAAAGCTGCCCTGGTGTGAGATTGGCTTTTTAAATTACATTGTCCTTGTAACAGCTTAGGCAGGTTTCCAGCTGAGTCGGGTTAAAGTTCAGGGCCACCCACTTACCTCCATTTCTCTTGTACCTTGTTTTTTCTCTCTTGTTTATTTTTGTGTGTGTGTTTTTTGGCAGCTGGCTCTGCGCAATGCCTTGCGTTATTTCCCACCTGAAATCCAAAAGAAGCTGGCGCCGGAATTTGCTGAAGAACTCAGGCTGTATGGCCACATCTATATGTACAGATTCTGCCCAGATATTGAGATGAGGTGAGGACTGGATGGTTCTCATTGTATTTGGCTGCCTTTTCCTTGCCAGCTTTCAGCTGTGGAACTGACCTTTAAAGAGTGGCATTGCTGCATCCTAATTTAGCTCTTGAAGAAGTTGTCACAACATATTAATGAAGCTCATCATCATATAATTTGGATGTTCTTTGCACTGCAGTGATTTCCCTTCCAGGGAGGGCTACTGCATGTTTTGGGATGTTCCATGGGACTGGGAGGGAAACAACGTATTCCTTTCTGGATAGGCTGTGGTGGGGCTGGGCAGTCTCACTGCTGGAAAGCTCAGTCAACACAGGGAAAGGACTGAGCCAGGCTGTGTCTGTGGCAATGCCAGCTTTGCCAAACACAGGGATCCCAAATGCTCTGCCTCATGGTAGGACTTAGTTTCCAGAGGCCAGTCAGAAACCTCCAATGACAACCTTGACAGAAAACTTGCAATAGTTCTGAGCTGCTGCAAGTCAAGTCCCAACTGAACCAAGAAGTAAGTCCAGGTAAGTGGCTCTCAGAGCAGAGGAACCTTTCTGGGCTTTGAAAATAAGGCAGTACATTTTTTCTATTGGAACCTTTATGTGACCCTGGTGTGTGATAAGCTGTGCCTGTTGGTCTTGGACCATCACTGCATTCTAGGGCTGCTGGGGCTAATGTTTGTGAAGCAGAACGGATTTAGTGAGGGCTGCCAGGGGCTAGCTGCTTTTTTTAGGTTGATTGATTCCATTTTGCATCAGCAGGGGCCTGGTTAATGTCCATACAGAAATCTGAATAAAGCAATAGAAAGCACTCTGATTTCCACCATGTTTCTATGCTGTTCATGTTAGCCTAGGGTCAGATCTCACAGAATGCCACTCAGGAGTGGACAAGTGGAAGACTACCTGAAAGGTTTTTCAGAGCTGGACTTCAGAGGACCCTGCACTAAACTAATGATGATGACATGTTCCAAGTAGGCTTGGATGAGACAGTCCAGCAGCTTGTTTCCATCACTGGCATAAGTGATTCTTTGACAGCTTCAAGTATTTTTTATTTTGTGACCATTTCACTGATCATTTTCTAAGATTTTTACAGTCTCATGATGAGAAAATGCCTTTTGATCTCTGTAGTCTGAGGGTACTTGATTTTTGTTTTGTACGTTCCAGGATCCGTAGCTCCATTTAAGAGTTATGCTCCTATGCCAGAGCACTCAGCTAATATCTGAATGTTGGGTTTCTTATGTTCTGAGCAATATTATGTGTAAATATCTCCTCTTGATGAATTGGTATCATTCCACAGAAATGCTCTTTCATCAAGTTTAGAACAACAGAAATCCCTAATAAAAACATCATTGTGGAAAAACCTCAAAGGCTTTGCCTCCTAGTTTGGCAATGACTACAAGGCATTTGTTTTAGTATCCTGATGTAAAAAGCCAGGATAAAGTGCATGTGATCATGGGAGGAGCTATTTGCTGAATCTGTAGAGTATGCATTCCAGATCTTGGCTCATGAACTGGACAGTGGATATCCAATTTTTTTTTTTTGGTCATTGGCACTTTTTAGCTTGATCTTTTCAGCGTAACTTTCAGTGTAACTTTCCCTGCACAAACAAGTGTCCAGCCACTGGTCCAATAAAAGGAATTTAATTTAGAAAACATGCCAAAAGATCCCATCCCTCTTTAGGAATTTTCAGCATTGGCAATGGTAGTGTTGCTTACAGAAAAGGAAGGAGTAAAACTCTTGATCAGTGGTTCTACTTCCTTTAGGTGTCATACCTTAGAGACCTCAGCACAATTGTACTAAAAACTGTGCAAACACAGCAAAGGAACTGTCCCTGCCCTAAAGAGTTACAGTATAAATCCAAGAGTAGAAGTTTTAGAGTGATTTGATACACAAACAGATGGTGGAGGAGAGGACAATGATGAGATGATCATAGCAGGTGACATTAAGGACATTAGTGCCAGGCAACCTGAGCTGGAATAACTTTGTGTGAGTTTCCCATACCTCACTTCTCAGCTTGTGGATGAAGTGCATTTTAGTGAAAAGGCCCATATTTCTCCTAACCAGTTCAATTTTTGAGAGTTTCTTGGAGTCTGAAACTCAAGCTGAGTTTTTTTTTCTTAGATTAGATCTTAAATAACAAGGGTGGATGAGCCTGAAGGCAACTTCCAGTGATGCTGTTTTCCTTGGCATTGCAGGACTTGGCTGCTTGGCCTGGCAACTGTGTTGCAGAGGCCACTTCCACCACCCTGCAAAAAAGAAATGCATTTAAAAAGCAATGACCATTATTAGCCACCGTATTTATCAATTGTGATTAAATAATTCAGCAAACGATAAGCTGAATTCAATTTCTTGGTTTTACTTTTCTGATAATAGTTAAAGCTTGATTTGACTGTTAAGGTACATGTGTAACTTCAGGTCTTTGCTTTTTTTTCCTTTATTCTTCCACCCTTAATAAAAGCCTGCAACTCAGACAAGTTGGAGTACTCCTGGTATGCAGAGATATTCTTGTGGGGTGTGTTGTTCTTGTTGCTCTTGTGAGCTGGAGTGTTTCTTCTAAATTTTTGTGCCTTCCCTTTCAGAGCGTATCCCATAGGAGAATACCCCTGCAAGACCAAATCTGCTGCTGCCCCTGAATCCAGATTCCTTTTACTGTACCTTACCTGAGCCACAGAAGGATCCAGATTATTCATGATCATCAGCATGATGGCAGCAGCAGATTATCAAGATACTTCCTGTATGTGTTCTCACATGAATACTGAAAAATTTAGATATACTGGCACTGTATACATGTGCTTGGTTGCTGCCTGAGATGTAGAGCTCAGCTCTTGGTACACTGCTTCTACAACTTGCGTTGAAAAATTAGTGTTGATGCTTCCTATGCCTTTGAAAGCTCATCCCAGTGAGTGTTGCATGAATAAACACAATTTTGAAAAATAACATTAGTAATACTTTCTGATTTCAAGAACATAGAGAGTTTTGATGCAATAAACTCTAGAAAAGATTTATAACTAAGATGGTAAAAATAGCTCAGAGATAGGTTTGAGAAAAGTGCTTGTGTTAATGTTGAATTGCCTTTTTTTAGTTTCCTCAGGAGCTTGTGACTTATGGAGGAAACGGGCAGGTCTTCAGCAACTGGGCACAGGTAGGACATTGCTGGGTATGCAATTTGTTTCACAGAACCAGTTTCACTCTCCCCCATGTACATTCTGCTTAGGTAGTTTGGGATAATTCTTGGCAGTCGTTGCCTTAAAATACTCCAAAACATCCTGTTTGGATAGGGGAATGCTCACTTACAAACTACATAGATGGAGAGAGCCTTATTTAGTAAGGAGAGCACAGACAGTCCAACAGAAATGCTAAACATGATACCATAAACACACCAAGCTGTGTAGGATGCTATAAAGACTGGTTCTTTGTCTTTCTCGTATGCATATGTATGTGCTTGTGTATTTAGCATAGATAATTTTAGCACCTAAATCTAGGAAACAAAAGAGTGTATCCTCCATTTTTTTGTGGTACTTTTGCAACATTTTTCACAAGTAGTGGAAAAAAAAAGCTTTGATTGAAGAACGTGCAATTCTGAGTCTTTTTCCAAGTAAGTCAGATTAGCTGTTAATATTTGTGCTAGCTGGCCAGTTCAGGATGCACTTAAGTATGGACATTAACCCTTATCTTCTAAGAATAATGACAGGTGGTTAAAAGCCTCTCTAAAATCAGAGAATGTTTTAAATTGTGTCAGTATAATCTCTGTTCTCTTATATTAAAAAAAGGTGAATAAATATTCTCAGTTTACTCTAAGTGCTGCAAAATGCATGTGGGAAACATTTTCAAGAGATCTTTGGAATCAGCAACATTCATAGAATTCCCTTTGCAGTGCAGGACAGAATGAGCACAGGTAGGAAGCTACATTCCCCTAGAAAGCAGCATCACTCTTGAAGGCTGGGAAGGTCTTGATTTCTGACTGTAGCTGGAACTGGCAAAAGCTGACCTAAGGAGCCAGCTTCTATCATAAAGAATCACATAAGCACCTTATTGTTGCTTTATCTGATTCTGGCCTCTTGCTTTTTAAAGAATCTAAGCAAAATTGATGTGTGAATGAAGTTTCTAGTTTGGGGTGAGGAAGAGATTCCTCAGTGTAGCATGGTACTGAGTGATCTGGGATTTCTTCTCAGTTCAGGATTTCTCATTTGTGATTAAAAGAAAATTCATGTTTGAGTTTCCTAATCTGGTAAATTTAATCTAGAAGTTAAATGGAAGCCTTAGGCAGATTTTGAGGCAAAACCATTCTGACTTTTTTTTCGAAGAGAGATACCATGGCAATATTCACCATTTCTTTATTCTGAGTATTAATAAATTAATGCCAGTTAACTATTGCATGTCTGCTATGAATATTACAGCATTTCTGATGTGAGCAGTGCCAGAAGCTTATATAGTGCCCTTTATTGGTTTGAAAATTCTTAGGTAAATGCTGGGCTGCCAGGTGAGGTAGAAGTGCTGCCAAAGTCAGAAATATTCTTTTCTCTAGTTCTCATCCAAGCCAGTCCTATGACCTATAGCTGTTACACAGCAGAGCAAACAAAACCTTTTTATTTTTATTTACTTAGAGTAACAATCACATGAATGATTCTGTCACCACAGAACATTTCATTCTGTTTCTGGCTTGAAAACAGCATTAAAAAAAAAAAAAAAAAGTCTAGCATTGCAAAACTCACAGTGAAAAGGTTCAGTGTTGTTTATATCACCCATGCAGGCCTGTGCTTTCTTCTGGATAATTTCAAATGAAAGAACTATGTCCAGAGCTAACTTTACAGGTCTGCAGACAACAGACCGGCTTTTTAAGCTAGGAAAGGTTTTTCCTTCCTCCTTGCTAGTTATGCCTTTCAATTCAAAAATACCTACTTATCTTACAGCTCCTAGTTTTATTAGGATGTATTTCCCAAACTGCTAAGGAGTTGAGAGTTCAGCTAATTACCTGTTCAGTCCTATGACATGAATTCAATTATTCAACAATTTTCATAAACCAAAATGTAAAAAGCAAGACAGTAACTTGCAAGACAGTAACTGACTTACACTTTCCTGTTCAACTGAGCTTGCAGCTTGGGGAATTGGCAGCGTTGGAAGGGACTGGCTTCAAATCTGTACCATTTTAAATTCAGATCAAAGCCACAGCCTCAGAGCTTAAGTGCCTATGTTTGTTTGTCACTGATACTGCTGCCTCTTCGACCAGCAGTTCTGGGGGGTTTTTCCCCCCTCAAAATTTTGTTTGTCTCCCTACAGAAACTCTAGTTTCAAGTAATTGTTGGATTCCAATATTGCACAGGGAAGCTTCTCACAGGCCTTGTTGATACATACTAGAAGTCCTGTGGAATTTAATGGGCCTTGTCATAGTGATGGATTAAAGATAAAATTAAAGTCAATTTAGATGGTAAAAATGTACATTTTGGTATTAATCAAGAGTAACTACTGAATTATGGAGACAAAGCTGGAATATATTTGTGTATTCCAGGGTGCATCAAGGATTGTCTTCAGTGTCCACAATGAAAGCTGATTTTTTTCCCTTGAGAAGAAAAGCTAATTAATTTTAAAGTGCACATTGTAAAACCCATAATTGCACTAGAATATGCTGAATTTCAGATTAGGATCAATAATAAGCATGAGTATTTAATTGCTTCTGGAGGGAAAATTTTGCATTTTGGCTTTGGAAGGATTGCCAGAAAAGTGCCAAATACAAGTGGCTAATCTCAAGACAAAATTAGAATGGCTTTAAAAGTGAAGGATGTCTGGGGTTTGTACTGGAGAAATGATTCTGGAACTTATTCAGACTTTTGTTAGTTGATGATTTGTGTTTCCTGGTGAGTGATTTTCCTTAAAGGACTTTATTAAAAGCAAGAACGTTTTGAGAACTCTGGTATTCCATATGTGAATGCACTTCATTATCTCTATAGCTGCCTTAATTCTCCAAGTTTAGCAGCTTCACAAAAAAGACATAAATGTAAGATACAAACAAAGTCCCTCTTTTTCTTGCTTTTCATTTCAGTTCTGGTTGGTAATGCACTATTTGTCAGAGATGACAGAAGAGCAAACACTAGTGATGTACAGTGGGCATCCCCTGGGGCTCTTCCCCAGCCACCAGCGTGCTCCTCGTTTAATCATTACCAATGGCATGGTGGGTATTAGCATCTTGATTTCTTTTTCCTCATATTCTGTTTCATTTTCAAGTGTTGGCTGAGGTAAAATATGATTTATACTGTCTGAATTTACTACAACACACAAGAGAATCTGGGGTCCAAATCCTGCAGCATTTATTCCAGCACAGCTGCTGTCAACTCATGCGTGCTGATCTGCAGCGATGGAGGAAACAACCTCCTCCTTATTAAAACTTCTGTTCTGAGTCTGAGATGCTTCCTTGCCCCGAACAGCTCAGCCAGGCTCAGTCTGGAAGATTTAAAAGCTGCCAGCAAGTGAATATGATTATTAATCAGAGGCTCAGATATCTGGACTGCTTTGCTTGGAAAGCAAGGCGGACAAGTGGAAATACTGGTTCATTGTCAGTCTTTTGAGCCATTCAATATCTATTGCCCTGCAGGTAAGTTTTGTGGCTGGGGAACTGCTCTCCTTAAAACTTGTGTGGCAGTCACAGTGCCTGGAAGACTGGACATCTTTTTTTCTAATACTAGAATAAATGAAATAAAATACCTGATTACTCCTCCTCTTTTTACTGTTTTTCTGTGTATGTAACCATAGTTAAAGAAATTCAGACTGTATAAAAGACCTGCTTAAATCTCCAATTTGCTTATGTGGATTTTATTTTGGTTGTTTTCTTAGGTCATTCCCAACTATTCCTCCAGAGATGAATATGAGAAGATGTTTGCTTTGGGTGTAACAATGTAAGAAGATAGCTCACTATTAAAATATATCAAATAATTGACTAAAATATAATTCAGACATCAAGTGGTGACTGGTTAAAATTTCTAATGCAGATGGATTTTAACTGTTCTGCATGAAGTACTGATGCTGCAAAGCATTAATGCACACTTAAATAGAATTATATTGGAGTTTGAATTATGTTCAGCCACACATATAAGGATGCAATTGAGGTCTGTTAGCAATTAATAGTAGGTTTATGTGTGAGGCTTGGCTGAACAATAGCCTAAAGCCTTAATCATAACCCACTTAAATTATTTCTAATTTTCAGTGGTTGTTTTGGAGTCTATGGAAAACACAAGTTATAAAATATTCTTTCATGCTAAGAGAAACTTTGAAGTAGAAAGTGATAATTTTTTAATGATTTTTTACATACTCTTCTAGTATTGATGAGCACAAGATTATCATTCTTTTGTGTACCAAGCAGAGAATAAATTAAAACAGCAAGAGACTGTCCCACCTCTCTGGGAATTCAATATGAACATGGTCAACTATTTTGGGCTAAAAGCTTCCAAAGTGGCTATGTGTCTGAGAAGCATGAGTGCCACTGAAAACCAGTGACACAGAGATTCCAATGAAGTGAAAAAGAGTGTCCTTTTACCCATTCACTGGGCTAAGTGCCAAGACAAATTTACGCTCAGGTTTTGATCCATGCATTTTTGAACTCAATTTAATGAGCTAAACACTCCTCAAAAAATATTGTTTCATTGCTGAATTCAGAGTTGAGAATTTGATAACAGCAGACCTTTAACAACAAATTGAAGCACAGGGGTTTTTTGTTGTACTGGAAACACAAGTGGACAAGTTCAAGTGCCACTGCAGCTTGAGCAATGTGTGGTCTCACTGTGCTCCTTGATGTCCCCAGGTATGGTCAGATGACTGCAGGGAGCTACTGCTACATTGGGCCTCAGGGAATAGTCCATGGGACCGTGGTAAGGACCTGGGGAAAGCTCTCTGTCAGTATCTGTTGAGGAGGCTTTCTCCTGCAGTGGCTGGTGATGGGAGTGAATTGGATTGCTGTGAGAGGAATTTCTGTCTATTAAAGAAATTATCATTGCCCACTCCATAAAAAAAAAAAAGTGTCTTTTCACTTAGATACATCTTATGCAGAACTGAGACTTGAAGGGATTAGCAATCAAGGTCTGAATCTGAGCTCATATTTAGCTACAACTTGTAAAGTATGAATTGATCAAATGTGTTATATAAAAACATTCTTGGCTGTTTTCCTTAGCTGTCCTTTGCAGCCACCCTTAAGTCTCTATACCTTAAGAGCAGAATGTTGGGAACCACTGATTATTCTATCTTATGGTGAGAGAAATAAACATAACGAGGACAGATGGTTTCACAACATTATTTTGTAACATATTTCCTTCTTAAAGGAATAAAGTGTTTCATGGTGCTGATGACCCCAGAGTTTTAAAGTCTGTTTGCTAAAGGGACAGAAGATCTTTAAATTTAAGGGACTCCAGGGAAAATGACTCCTGGTGATGGCTGTGTTTTTTGTGTGCAGCTCACAGTGCTCAATGCAGGCCGTCGGTACTTGAAGGCAGAGGACCTGTCCGGGAAGGTGTTTGTCACTTCTGGCCTCGGAGGGATGAGCGGGGCTCAGGCGAAGGCTGCAGTCATTGCTGGGTGTGTGGGGATCATTGCAGAGGTGAGAGCAGTCATTCTGTCTTCTCTCCTCCTTGTGCTGAGTTGGAACCCTCATTCTTCTGATCTGACAGGTTCCTGAAGTAACCCTGACAAAACAAACTCAAAAAGGATACTATTTTCTAAGATATGTCTCTTTTTTTCCATTGTTGAGTATTTTTCAGTGCTATTCCACTCTCCTTTCATTCACTCATCAGATCAGACTGCAAAGATATGGACTTAAAATTGCTTTACAAATGATGCAGTATGATGCTGTCAGATGAGCCATTCCCAGTGTTTGAACTGCCCTCATTTAATGTGTGAAAAAGTATAACCTTCGCAGACAATTCCCATGAGAACTGCATTCTTTTATGCCAAAAATAGTCCAAGTTAAGAAGATGTTAGTTTTGTTATTTAACAAAAGCTTTAAAGCCTCCAGCACCTTAGCCCATTAAAAATGTTGGCATGTTTCAGTCATCAAGATTGGTACTAATGAAGTTGCTTGATGTTGTGATTCCTTGAAGTCAATGGGACTTTTTAAGTTGACTTCTGAGGTTAATCACAAGCACTTCTGAGAATCTCAGTTTGTAGTCAATGATGCTAAGTTCTGCTGAGAGAAAATGCTGATGGGGGAGAAGTTCTGTAGTATCATTTTACCTGTTCCCAAAGCTGTCCCACAGCATATCTTTGTAGAGAGTCTTTCATTGTGTGGAAAGTTTCTCTGTTCCTAATATGCTAAAATATACCAGTTATTTCTTCCCATAAACAAAGAGAATCTAATAATGATTTGTGATTGAAAGGCTGCTAATGCTCATGCAATTAGAATAGTGGATGATAGGGTCCAGTGGATCAACACATATCCTTAAGTATCATCTAATATAGAGCACAAATATCATCCTTTGGGAAAGTAAATTTGCCTGCATGTTACCAGTGAAAATAGTTTTAATACAAAAAGGTAGCATTAGGTTCTCCCAATAACTGTCCTTCTCAGCTCTCATGCTTATCATAGATTCTGTTCTAGAAGACAGAGAGAAGGAGGGACTGCACAAATATTGCAATGACTTTTAAGAGAGATTATTGCTCTGCAATTCTGTGAAAATGGTAGTGATGATTTTTAGTGATATTGACCAGCTAGAAACATTAAAAATTTTCATGCATTTCTTTTCTCATGACTGGCTTTGATTTCAATACACTGGAGAAACTTTCTTGGATGAGCAGATCTAGGACTGACCAAAATGCATTGAGCTCTTCTGAGTATCTGTATGTGATGGGCTCTTGTTACTCTACCAAAATGATTTTTGAGAACTAAGCTCCAGCAGAGCTGACTGAAGTGGAAGCTTGGCCTCAGCTAAAGTAATTTATAGACAGCTGGGAATCCTTTCCTGTGGACATGTCACGCTGCAGTGGAAAGAATAAGAATATCACAATCTGACCTCCTTTAGTTACAATTAAACTTCAAAATACAGTGGGTCAGACTGCCCACGTCATGCGTAGTAAACCTGTCTGCTCTCGCTACCCTGGGTGTTTCATGGAAAGCATAGGCTTCAGTTTTACAAGAATGTTGCAAAAATGGTTTTGTTAGCATGCAGGTTTGCACGTATTTGAGATCCCATCAGGTACTCCCTCCAGATTAAATAAATTTATTCAATTTATTATTATATAAATTATTAATGAATAAATTCTCTTTATTCAGACTTCTGTCATCGTGGTCTTTCAAATGCTGGAATTCAAAGGAAAGATTTCAGTGAATGACATTCACAGTCATCCTTAGTCCTTTTCATCTCTATGGCTGCAGATGATTTTGTTCAGGAGACTGAATATCGCCTGGTTCTTATCTCCTGTGAGATGATCCTTGTCGGAAATGAGTCTCAGGAGCACATGTGGATAACTATATATATGTATATATTATTTATTTAAAGAACTATTTATGCAAATGACATTGAATTGCACAAGAGATCATTTTGTCAGCCAGGGCTTCCGAAGCTCTATCAGACAGGATTAGTGGTGCAAGTCCTTTTCCTCCCTGTTTGACAGGAAGCTGATTGTAATTCTATGCAATAATTGTGTGGAGGGCCAGATACCTTCTCTGAACTGCACTGGGCTCTCTGGGGTTACACTGGAGGCAACATTAGCTCATCATCTTTTGCAATTTTTTTAGCTATTGAGTTGCTGATCAAAAAATGAGCATATTTTTCAAAGTGTGGTTCAAAGGAAGCTAGTTTCCTTGAGTCAGAAAGTCTGTGAAAGACTAAGAACGTCAAAAGGAGCTAAAGTAAAATATGTAGGATGTGGTAACATTTAAATAGATCTGATCTATGTTATGTGGGGATTTAAATGAACCCAATTCCTGTAATTCATCCAGACCACTTAATATTTTCCTCCTGTTCTGATTTAAATATCTCAGAAGAAGCTGTCCCCCATGACACCTGACTTTATTGAATAATTCCGTTGGCAGTGACACTGTTATTATCATAATCTGGGGTTTGGGAAGGATAATCTTCATTACTGATGTGGAAAATGATGGATGGTATCCCATGCTAAGAATAATTAGGAAAGAAAAGGTTTCCTGGTGTTCAAGCAACTCCTGCATACAGAGCTTATTTAATTTGCATATAAATACTTTCTTAATGAGAAAGAATTAAAATGATGGAGAAATATTAAAGAAGAGTAAAAAAATACTTCAATTAAATACTAGAAGACACTCAGGTTATGTATTCTCATGCACACACATCACTGTGGGGGGTTTAAATCTGTTCCTACCACAGAATATTGGTTTAAATTAATTTTTCCACTTGCCTTATGCCACTGATATGCTCATTATAAATGCATTAATGATGTGCAAACTTGTATATTGAACCATTAATATGGAATCTGTGCCAAAGCCCCTATGGTTTGTCCATGCATTTATATTTTTATCCAGCTGTCTCTTAGGGACGTACACACTGGCACACACAGAAGTTGAGCCCAGAAGAGAGTACAGATTTGGGATTGAGTTTATTTGGAGCTTCAAAGCTCAAGCAAGAGGGAATTAAAGACATAGTTTTATTTTGCCCTGTTCTATTTTTCAGTGGCATCAGGAAGCTGGGATAGGAAAATGCTTTCCTCTTTTCTTTCCATATTTGGTTTGAGTTTTCAACCAGCAGTCCAAGAACAAAAGTGAGGGTTAATTTTATTCAGCAAACCATAGCTTCATCTTGGGCAGCCTGGCAGAAATGTTTCTCTGGCCTGGTCAAAGAAAATACTTCTTTAATTACTAAAAAATATTGTTTTCACCAAAAAAAACCCCTCAACCAGATTTGAAATATAAATTTGAAACATTTTGGCTTTTTAAGGTTATCATGAAAAGAAAAAAATAGGAAGACTTAAAATTTGCAGGAAAATATTGCCTCTTATACAATTTCCGTGACAAATATTTATTCATAAAATATTTTGGGAAATGGCGTATCAAATAAGTCTATTTCTTGCTTTGAGCCTGGAGTAAAAGATAATAGAAAGTTTAAAAAATAAGAGGTGAAAAATAAGCATTTGAACAATAGTTATATATATATATATATCTTTATTATATATATGTATAACTCAAGGTAATAGTAGGGTTATTACCTTTACTTTTTGTTACTTTTCCCTGAAGGACAATTGAAACCTAAAGGTAAAAATGACTGTATGGAGTAAACAGGAATTCTAAGATCTCTGTTATTTCCCTTAGGTTGATGAAGCAGCACTTCTGAAACGTCACAAGCAGGGATGGCTGATGGAAATCTCTAGCAACCTGGACCATTGCATTGCTCGCCTAAGGTATCTTGTAACATAACTCAGTGAGTTTCTCTGCTTCCTAATCCTCCCTTCACATCTTTCTACCCTGTGCCACTGTAGTCATCGTGTAGGAGGGGTTGAGGCACACCTCTTCTTTTTCAGGTCTGCTTTGGAACAGGAATCAAACTTCCCATGCTGCAGCAGTTTTTATTAGTGACTACTAATGCTTCACATGGTTTATATATGTTAAACACGTCTTCATTTAGTTTTGTGAATATGCATGGAGCAATTACAACTAACATTACACTTGCAGCATCACTCAAGCTTTGTGGAATCTGTGATTAACAATTACATAAATGTTGAAAGATCCGTTTTGGAGATAGGTGTTGAAAACAGGACACAGACCTTTTTTTTTTTTTTTTTTTTGCTGGGTTTGGTTCTGCGTGTGATTTGTACATTTTGAGATGGAATGAGGTGCATTTTCTTCAACCAGTCTTTTTATTATTTTCTAGAGAAGCAAGAAAGAATAAAATTGCCCTCAGTTTGGGTTACCATGGGAATGTGGTAGATCTGTGGTAAGTAGTATGAATGGCTAATGATTGCATTAACACTCTGGCTTTTGGTCAATGTGGAATTAGTTCCCAAGCTTGGAAGAGACTATTAAATATAGTGCTGAGTACATTACTCTAGATGCTCATGAAAAAGTGTTGTCAAGAGGGGCATCTTCACTCTTGTGTTCCATTTTCTGTCCTTCCTAGGGAGAGGTTGGTGTATGAGCTGGACACAACAGGAGAGCTGCTGGTTGACCTGGGGTCTGACCAAACTTCCTGTCACAACCCATTCAATGGGGGGTACTACCCAGTACAGCTTGGCTTTGAGGAGGGGAAGCAGCTCCTCTCCTCCAACCCAGGGAAGTTCCGGACGCTGGTACAAGAGAGGTAAAGGTTTGACAATCCATCTTCCTAAACTTTGGACTGCAAGGGATGCAGTCCCAGGGTATATTCCACTACTGGAAAGAAAGGGTAAACTGGGCAGTTTGGGCCAAGGGAGAGGCCAGAACAGTGATGTTCTGTTTTTCAGTTTTTTCTCTGCTTACTTTGAACGACTTAAACTGTTCTGCATTTTTGTGCGTGTTGTTTTTTGTTTCAGTTTCCATCCTCAGTTGCTTGGCTGAAAGATGTGACACCTCTTTGCCTTTTAGTGAAGTTTCCTCAATGACTGTAAATCACTTCAAGATTTGGGGAAAACAGGTGCTATAGAGACTGAAAGCATCTCAATTGACGTTTTGTGGGTTTATGTCCAAATTTATCTGGGGTCTTTCCATTCCCTCTGTCTCCTCCTACTCTCATCCTTTGGCTACCTAATGATAACATTCTTTTTTATATTTAATCAACCTCAAGAATAACTGTTTCCTTCTTTATTTCAGTCTGAAGAGGCATGTGGCTGCTATTAACAAACTAGCTGATAAGGGCATGTTTTTCTGGGATTATGGCAATGCTTTTCTCTTGGAAGCTCAGAGAGCTGGTGAGTAGATCCTGGAATTGCTGGTGGAAACAAGGACAATCCTGCATGCATCTTCCCAGCTGTGTATGTTAAGTAGGATAGAGTTGGCCACTGTAATTCTAACTCTTTAGTCCTTCTTTCTCCCTTGTTCTTTGAGACCCCTGACCCTCTCTGGCTGAGGTACAGCCTTCATAGGAACTTGTCAGCAGTCTGGTTTTGCATTTTATAGTTTTCCTCCATCAGGTGACTGACTATTAAAATTCTTTTATAGGTGCTGATGTTGCAAAAAAAAGGAGCAAATAAAACAGAATTTCGATATCCTTCCTATGTTCAGCACATCATGGGGTATGTTGGGCAGAGTTGGGAATATGCTGCCAAGTACCTTGTGACTGTTCAGAGGGCCTACTGCAGAGATTAGAGCAGATTGACTGCTCTAATAATCAAAAGGAGGCAACAGGAGTAGGAAAACTGATCTCATTCTTATGCCTGAGTTAGTGATGGCTACACTATTGTCAAATCAACACTCTTCACTCCTTTACATGATGTTATCTTTGCATGAATTTTCCTGCATTTTGTCTTTGCATGAATTTTCCTCAAGCAGTTCTGCCCAAGGAGAGCCAGGTCATAGTATCAAACTGTAATTAGAAGCAACTTCACTTCAAGGTGCTAAAAGCTAAGAGTTTGTCTCTACAGATCAGTAGAGATCAATTCCAAATCATCCAAGCCTTGTATCTGCCCTTAAGTTCAAAGTATGATGGAAACAGGACACTCTTCTGCCCGTGTCACCAGCTGTGCCTCTTACCCACACTGTACATGCTGCTTGTAGAAACAGCTGAGCTCAGGACATCTGTTGAGAGGCTGGATTTATAACTAATTTTTCCTCTGACTCATTCTTAGCTTGCCTATGCCATGTGAATAAGAGCCTGAACATAGAGTATGGCCCCAACCAGATTAGATCTTTTCTTCCGGCCCTCAAGTGAAGCGTGTCTCTCTATTGTATGTAAACAATGTGGACAGCAAATAAGTCTGGACTTAGGCACTCAGTCAGAACCTGCACTTGTCTGACAGTGTAGATGCACTCAGGGTTAGCCTGGGTTAAGGACACAAAGACCAGGCAGCAGGGAGAGTATATTTGATGAAACAGAAGAAAAGGTGCTGATGATGCACTTGATTGAACTGTCCAACATGACTGTAAAAATTCTGGCCTGACTATATTTTTATATACCAGTGGAGGACTGCATGAAACAGCACTGTTTAATTTCTCAGTTAATGGTCCTTGATGCTTCTGTTTAGATTAGTTCAATGAAAATGTTTCAAATTCTTCCATCTCCAGCTAATGAAAGAAAAGCACTGCTAGCAGCCAGGATAAATAAGGAAGGAATTTCAGCTATCTCTTAATGAAACATGTTCTCTTCCCAGGGACATTTTTTCCCTGGGATTTGGGCCAGTCCGCTGGGTTTGTACCTCAGGTGACCCACAGGACCTTGCTACAACTGACTCCATTGCCATGTCAGTGCTGGAAGACTCCATACGTCAGGGAGGTAAGGCAGCATCCCATACCTCCCTCCCTGGGGGGGGCTTTTGGAGAGAAAAGGAAACTCAGAGTTGAAATGCATGTTAGCTTTTGGCTGAAAACATGGAAAGCAGGCTCTTCCATGTTCCATGTAGGCAGGAAGTTTCGCTGTTGTCCAAACTCCTGCAAGGAGTGTAGCCTATAGCTAAAACATAAAAACACCATGGATGTTGATCCCAAAGCAATTTTGGCTATAAGCCTTTCTTTTTATTTGTTACAGGTGTTTTTAAACTTTGTCACCTTGAAACCTTAGGGCAATCAGTATCTTTCACCATCAGGTCTCCGAGAGTAATTTAAGGAGTGAAATTGCCCCGTCTCACAAGTGAACGAGTCATTAAAATCTAGGGAGGCTTTCAAGAGTTTAGCAAGGAGATCAGTGGCAGGAAACCTGGATTTCCTGGGTTTGGTGCTCCATCCAGTGTCATTTTTTTGTGATTACAATTTTGAGATCATTTTTGTCATTTTTTAATAGATTGACAGCTATTTCTACTGACTAGTGGAACCAGTCTGGAATACCTGCATGGCTCTGTATGTTACTCTAGGATCTCGGAATTGCAGTCTCCCACATCCCTGAAAGTGGGCTAGTATTTATATCCCCTGCTAATAAGCAGGAACTTAGACAAAACTAAGTTTGTGTCAGATCATTAATCCTGATCTCTCAGGTTGGAGGGGAAGGCCCTACCCCCTTCCCTTTGTCTACCTTTGCAGTTACCAGACAGCAGACTCAAAGACTTGTCACTGTCTTTGTCACTTGTCACTGCCCCCAAGCACCGAAGCCCTCAGCTCTTCTGTTTTGAGTGCCAAACTTTGTGCTCTCCAGAATCAACAAAAGAATCTTTGAATTCTGAGGAATTCCTCCAGATCAAAAAGAAATGGGTCAGAGATCCACATATAAAAAAATTCCAACAGGTGAAAACAGGCTTAACGGCAAGGCTATTATTCGATTTGTTGTTAAATTTGACAGGTCAATGGAAATTTGATTCAAAAAGAAAAACAGATTTTGATCAGAAAATAAACAGTCATTCATGCATACATGTTCTTGAAACATCCACTTGCAGTCCACTTTCTGAGGCCTGGGTTTGGACGAAACTTTGGGGTCTGGATAGCCTTACACACATGTATATCTGAAATCTGAGCCTACCTTTAAAATTTATGAAAGAATCTGTTCTAAAAACGGAGTGAAAATTCCACAGAGCTGAACTCAGTTACATTCCAAGTCTAAATTTTGACTTGGCCTTGAGTCCATTGTTAACCATTCTTCTTTTGTGGAGATGAATTTCTTTCAGAGTTTGTGATATTTATGTATTTTGATTATCTGCTTCTACTTCTAAGGTACCTTAGCTTTTAAGAGGGCCTTTGCATGAGTGATACAGTACTGATTATTGGGGTGTAACTTGGATTTAGGACCTCTGTGGTAGTTTGAAGGCTGAGCTGATGCAGAACAATGTAAATCTAAGGGATCCAGTTTCTGTGCTCCTTGGGACAATTTCTCTGGGTACACAATGCTTTACAGTATATTTTAAACCCTAGGTGTGTACAAGGGCCTATGAAATACCAGAAGCAATACAGTTGCTTGCCTGAATTCAAAACACATTCCTCTTGGGATGGGAAGGTAGAGGCAGCAGTTTAGCAAATGAGATGGAGTTACTTTAAAGTTTTTCTGGAATAAAATGGTGAGACTTTTCTAATTGCAGGAAATAAAACTAAATAAAAGGGAGTATTCCTCACTTCCCAAGGGATAACTGATGAAATCCAATGGTTTATTGGAGCTGGCTGGAAGGGACAGATGTGCTGTGTTGAAATAGATCCAGTATTCTCATCTGGCATCTCTTCTGGATATCTTCTGTAGAACTTAGTAAGGTCTTTTCTGTAAGTCTGTGCACTGTGAAGTATAGAATATGGTAAATATTCTCTGATATAGCTTTTAGAATCGATAGAAAGGAACCAATTCTTTTTGTTTGTTTGGTTGGTTTTGGGTTTTTTTTAGAGATATTCCAATAAACTCCCAATACATATCTATAGTAACCTAAGTGAACACTACCATTTACCTTCTAGAGGCTGCTTCCTTAAAGTTTCTGAGTGGCAGCACAACCCTGTTAGGACAGCACTAGCAGCTGTTTCATCTTTCACTCCTTGCAAAGTGAAGTGCTGACATGTTAATCCTTATTGCAGAGTTTAGAAGTTATCACTTGGAGCCAACCCCTCAAGCACTGACAGGTCTTTTTAGCATCATTAAAGCTCTTGGTATGGAAGGCCTGCCTCTGCAGGAATGAGCATATTTTATGTTTCCCTTTAAAAATGTGTTTGACACAGGTTCAAAATGAGTTTCTTACATTTTCCTCTTTCCTTTTTCTAGTTTTACCCTGCATAACTGCTGTCATGCTGCCTAGTGCAGAAGCAGTAGTCCAAACACTCCTCTAAGGGGCAATTTCAAGTTGGAAGTGTGCAGTTTCTCCAGCTTGACTTTGAAACATAAGTTATCTGTATGTTATAATTTGCTATGAAAAGGGTTGAGACCTGGAAAGTAATGGAGAACATCCTGTCTTGGCACCTGCAGAGAAGCTCCAGTGCCTGAACAGGTCACTGTGGCTCAGCCTGTTGTCACATGCCAGCTGAGCCTGGTAGCTTGCTCAGAGCAAGGCAATGTGACATAGCTTAGCCTACAGAGAAAGAGCTCACAGACTTCTTGCGCCACTGTAACCCCATCTGAGCAGTAAAACCCCCTAAAGGAGGACAGTAAAACAACACTTTTGTCCCTTTTGTGACTCACTCACTACAGATGGTCCTGTGCTTTTGGAGGCAGCTGATTGTGCTGAGGTCACCATGTAGCTGACTGATAAGAGCCTATTTCACTATCTTTCACTTGAAGTATCTATATTCGTATTCCTTTTTCATTTGGCTGATTGAGATGGAATGAGACATAGATAAATGAAAGGAGAAGCTGGAGGATGCTAACCCATTATATATAATTGTCTTCTTAGGTAAATTTACATCTAAACAAGGTGTAGAGTGGATTTACACATAAAGTAACTACTGCATAATAAATTTTCCTGTGCAGTGTTTGTTCCATAGAAATGTGAGGCAACAAATCTCTTTGTTGGATGAAAGACCTCAGTTTAATCTTGGTATGAAAACGTCCAATGACCTTATAGTACAGAATAATTGCTGTGCTGTAAATCTGTATTCCAGATATGGTATCCATTGCTGTAACTTATCCTCAAGTGTGTGTTGCAAGCTGCTTTTGAGAATTTCTGCTGACTGCCTTAATGGAATTATTCACTACGTGGTACAAGACTGGATTGTAGTAGCCAACTAATTTAGCAAAGGCCTGGTAATATATTGGCATTTAGTGGGCAATAAAACAAGTGACCAAAAATAGACAGTACATGTCAACCATATTTCCAGGTTTAATTTAGTTTGCTGAAGATCCAGTTGGGAGTTACCATTCCAGCTGTCCCCTGAGTGGCATCTTGTACCTTTCTCTAAATATATGATGCAGTTACTACATCAGCTGCACAGAGGACTCTATACAGCATTTCCTATATGTGTGCTTGTATCTGAGAGTAGAATGTGACTCCTTAGTGCTGCCAGATGAATTAAAGTAAATTTAGAACATATTGCATTAATTTTCAAACTGTATTTTTTCTTGTTTGCTCTTGCAAGTGAGCACATCTGTGAAGCAGCAGTACCATGACAACATCCGCTGGATTCGGGAAGCCAGCAGGCACAGCTTGGTAAGTGCACAACCTCCTGCAGCAGATGTGGCTGCTCCTGGTCCTGAATGCAGCTCTTGAATGCTGGGGTGAAAATTAGAAATGGATGGGGATGAAAACATAGTCTGTAGCTCTTAGGGCTGACAATTGAAACCCCTCTCTTCACAGCAGGATTTTAGGTTGAGCTGAAGCAGCTCTTTCCCTTTCATCTGGAAATGTTAAAATAATCCAGCAATATCTACTCTTGTATCTGGAGGGAAATATATCTGTGATTCACTCTCCACCTCAGTTGTAACTACCTTTCTTTCACAGTACTGTTCAAAATCTCTCTTGGCATTGCTGGGGGCTAACCTCCTCACACATGCAGTTTCCAGAACCCTTTCAAAACAGGTGATAGAGCTGCCATACTCCTGCATTGTGGGAAGCAGGACACCAGTGGATCATCCTTTGTTTTCCTTCTTGGGCAGGCTCTCCCTGTGAAGCCAACAAGTAATGCTGCAGAGCTCATATGTGCTCTCCTAATCTGTAAGCACAGCAGAGCTGTGCAGGACAGATGTTCTTGGCCATATTTCTCTTCTCTTCTAGCCCACCATCACCAGCTCCAAATCTCTGATTCTCAGCTGTTGGTAAGGGATTTGTTGATAGGGGGATTATAGCCTAGCAATCAGTTTGAGTTAAAAAATGGAATGGACAGTAGCAGTTGAATACAGAAATACATCTCATGGATTGTATGAGTGGAGATAAAATTAAGTTCAAAGAGGGATTTTAATTTTTTTTTCTGGAATCTGGATGTTGGTGAAGAAATAATCTGCACTTTCTTCTGTAGAAGGAAAGGGGTCACTCCTGTGACTCTGTTCATATGGGACCTAAAGATAAGCCAATTGCAGAGAACCTTATCCCTGTGTCTTTTTTCCAGGTCGTTGGCTCTCAAGCCAGAATCTTATATTCTGATCAGAAGGGTCGTGTGTCTATAGCTGTGGCAATTAATCGAGCCATTTCTGAAGGAAAGATTAAGGTTTGCCTCTTTTGTCTTGTCTATGCTTTGGTAATTGCGTTTAATATCTGAGAGTGGAGTGGCAAGTGGGAAAGGAGAAAGCTTCAAACAGTGGGAGCAGAAGAGCCTGTCACTAACATGGGGCCAGCTTGGGTTAGAGCTCAGTCCTCCCTGTCTGCCACCAGTATTGTGCTCTGTCACAGGAGAGAGGTGGGGTTATAAAATCTCTGAAATTTTATTTGTCTTATTTTCTGTTTGGGCACTTACAAGCACAACATATCATTCTGTGATTTCCTGAGAGCCCAAAGCAGGGACTGTAACTCCTTAGTAGGGCCCCAAATATTAAGACTTAAGACAGAAATGAATTGAGCAGATAATAGTCCCCAGTAGCAGTGTCAATCCATGAAGTATTCCACTGTCTTGTCCTTGGATATTTTCAGGCTCCAGTAGTCCTCAGCAGAGATCATCATGATGTGAGTGGGACTGACAGCCCTTTCAGAGAAACGTCAAACATTTACGACGGATCAGCCTTTTGTGCAGGTCAGTGGAACAGGTGAGGCTTGTCTGCCTGGACCAGCAAGGAAATTACTTTAAAACAGAAATAGCTTTTTAATGCAACATTTCTTCAATGTTTTCATTTAAAAAACACCCTTTAATCCAAATTAATCAGAGTTCCTGAAAAGCTTTGTGGGATTTAATAGTGATACAGAAATGAATGTGGAACTGGTTACGTAGGAGAGGTCCTGAACACTGCTGGAAATTCCATGAAAATGCACCAGATGTATCCGAGTGCAAATAGAGAGCACTCTCAGAAGATTGTGTCTTCTGTTTGGTTTTAATTTTGAATTTCATTGTTTCAAACAGGTGATTTGATTACAGCCATATTTTCTTGGAATCCACAAGATCCAAATCAGGTCTATAATAGTATTTTGCTTAAAGCAAAGAGGTTCACAGCTGTTTTCATTCCATTGCCCGAGGACTCAAGAAAACAGACTGGAGGTTCTGAAAGGAACTTTTCTGGTCATAAGGGAACATTGATAGTAAAGACACAAGAATAAAAGTCAGGCCTTCTGGATTAGACTCCAAGCCTTGCTGTTCACTTAAAGTGTGACTGTGAGCAAATCATATAGGTTTGCTCTACAAAAGGAGCCTTTAATTTTGCACACCTGACCTGAGCTAACCAGACTCTGCTTTTTAGTTTGTGAAACAAACCTTTAGATAAATAAACCCAAAAAATATCAGGTTGGAGACCTGAAAAAATGAATTAAGAACTCAGCACTTTTTAATCCTAAATCTTCCTCAGTTTTCCATCTGTAAAGTACAAATTATGATAATAGCTATAGCCCAGTGATGTCTCTGTCATGAACTGACAATCACAAAGAGGTGAGAGATTGGAGGATATGCTGCTGTAGCAGGAGAAATTATGACAGAGGAAGCTAAGCATATGGAATTACTTCCATTATGGGAATTCATAATAGAACCAAATTATGGCTCAATTTTAAGGAGAAAAGTTCCCTGTTATCTTAACTGGATTTCCTGGTGAAATGAGGCTTTTAACTGTGTCCATTAGTCCTACTTTAACACTTTTTGAGTTGGTGAGTTCTAATAGGCCATGTGGATAGATGTCTTGAATAATGTTTGTTTCTGACAAGCTGAGAGAAAATGGTGCAGCTGCAGAGAGAACAGAAATCCAAAGTAGTGTCTCCATCTTAGCAATGTAAGTAATCATCAGGCAATGTCCTCAGAAGAAGGCAATAGAAACCAGTTTTGCTAAACCACATTGCTCATCATGCTTTGTGGTTTTCTTTGCATTTTGTGATTTATATGATCCATTTGCCTTCTTCAAGGGCTTATCTAAAGCCTGTTGGCCCCTGATATCACTGGTCTTTAAGACCTGGCCTAAATCTGTTTTACTAGTTGAGCCTCTGGAGGCAATAAAAGAACATCTCAGGTCTTCCTCTCTCCCTTCTGCCCTGTTGTTTAACACAACTTTTGACCTGGTTCAGGTGAAATTTGCTTGAATTAGTGAAATTTGAAACACACAGGACTTTTCCAGAATGTTTGTTTGTCTCATTTTGTTTTAAAGTACCTCAGCCTGATGGGTCATTGCTGCACTGCAAAGTGTACTTCAGCACAGACATTTGCAGCCAATGACTTTATCAAAGCCAAGGAGTAGCAAGTTTTTGTATTGTCAGTTCCCTCCTTGTCCAACCTCCGCTCTTATCAGGCCAGTGGCTGAGGAGAAAAGCTGTACATTATAGAATATGTTGATTTAGATCTCTCCCATTCAATCTTGACAGCACTGTAATTATGATAATTGCGTTATTAAAGTGACATAATGTCAGATAAAAGATGCCATAATGGAGCTTTTGAAAGGGTTTAACATAGATTAGCACTCAAGAAAACTCATTTCACCATCAGACATATAACTGTGGGTCGGCACATGTGGCTGGTGGGGAATTGTTGTTTTTCTCTTATTTTTCAAATTATGTATTGAATATTTCCCAAATTAAATCTGGATGTTTTCAGTAAATTTTATTCTTATCCTCTGTGTGTACCTCTTTCTACCACTGCGTATATGCTTTAGCACAAATTGCAGTGAGTATATAAAATTCTAGTGAACAATTCGGTGGAAATCATGCATTAATCAAATTATATTTGTTTGCTAAATTATGTTTATTTGGGTTTTTTATAGACAAACCTTCTTAGTGGTTTCAGCAGTCTCTGTTCATGGTCAAATTCCCCGATGTTCAGAGGACTGGGGTGGATATAATTTTCATCCCAACTTCATCCCCAAAATGCATCTCCTTAGGTTTAGGCTGGCTTTTGGCACAAGGCTGAAGCAAATCTGCACTCCGACCTGAAAATATTTCAGACTTCTGAGAACTGCAAAGTGTTTAATGTTCCAGGTGTCCTGCCCATTTTGAATCCATACACATGGATGTGTCCAGTCTGTTCTTCCATGACTGAGGTATCCCAAAGGCGTGCATTGTACTTCTCTCCGCCCTGCAAACGTATCTCAGAGCTGAAGAGTGGTAGATCCTCCAGCTGATTGAGTTGGAGCACAAATGCAAGAATCACCAGCATCCTCGTAAACCACAGTGTGAATCTGGCATTTTTTCCTCCAAAGTCAGGACAGAGGGTGGGACACAAATCTGTCTAGCGTGTTCCTCCCAGGAATGAGATGTTCATTATATATTTATGAGAGAAGCTGTGAGTAAAACCTGCCTCCAACCCTGCCTTCCCACAGCCCCAGTGAAGGTGTCAGTGGAAGGAGGGAGCAGCACAACACAAAAATGAATTACCTTGAGTAATACCTTTGCTCTCCTCCCAGACATGGCAGTGCAGAACTTTGTGGGAGACTCATTCAGAGGAGCCACCTGGGTCGCGCTGCACAACGGGGGTGGAGTTGGCTGGTAAGAGCTTGTTTGTGTTCCTAAAGCTGGACTCTGAATCCTGTTCCTGTTGCTGTCTATGTGTGTGGGGAAGAGCGACAGGAACTGCTGAAAAGTTGTGTAGTACTAGAGGGGAACAACATCATGATGGTGGGAAGGATGGGTTTGTAATCAAGGACTGAAAGGACAAATTATAAAGCAAAGTATGGAGTTATATGAAAATTTTTCTTATTAATGCTCATATGTCCAGAGAAAGTGTTTAGAACACTGGCTACAGCACAGTTTGAAGAACTTTGTTTGATGAACAAGGACAGTCTGCTGTGGTCTTTTTGAACAGATCCTGCTTCCACTGCTGTCTTCGCACAGGCACAGCCAGAGTGTCAGTGGATGGGTTACGTTTGGGTCTCCTCTTAAGCTGTACTTAAACCTGTGACCTTAGGACCCCAATATAAATGCTCCTGTGCTGAAGTGCAATTAGGGGTTATTTAGAAAATCCAGCTCAAATGCCAGTAAACTCCCCAGTCTTTTTCTTCCTGCTCATGCCTGATAGCATTAAAGACCACAGCCAAGTAAGGACTGAATTAAACACCTCCTTCACATGATATGCAGAACTAAGACACATGCCTAAACTGAAAAGCAGAATGAAAGAAATATTGTATATGGAGATGGAAACTAATCTCCTCCATATGCCACTGAAAGGCTACCTGGATTGGCGTAGGTGTAGGAAGTATGAAAGCCTGGCTGCACTGCAGTCTTTAGTTCAGGTTTGTACTTTCCAGCATATTCCAGCAAAGCCTCTCCCATTTTAGAGTCATGTCTTCATTTGGTGGTATCAGCAGTTAAAAGAGGCACAACCCTCTGTTAAATACTGTGGTGAACCCTCATACTTTCCTGTTTCAAACAGTCCTGGAATGTGCCAAAAACAACAAGCCAAAGAACTTGTAGCAGATGTTATCCTCAGAGACATTTTATGATAATTAATTGTTATTCATCTGGATGAGCTGAATCTAGAAAATATCCCTTCAGGTCAGCTGAAGAACTCCCTCACTGTACTCTTAATTCCTTTGATTTCAGTGACATAACTACTGCATAGAAGGGTGCATGAGAGCAAACCTGAATGATGGGAAAAGAAAGCTTTCTGAGGGCTTAAACCCAAGAAGTGAAGTTTTGCCTCTGCTGATTTCAGTGATAAGGACACATAGCCATGATTTCATTCCAATGTCCATAATTCTAAATGGAAACACACACCAGAATGTCTCCCTACTCTGATCATCTCAGTGTGAGGCTCCAGAGATAGCAGCACTAAAAATCCACCTGACTTTGCCATAAAGAAATCTCCACGTGTTTGATAAACTCTTTGTGTCATCCGCTGATTTGGAAATGTGAAAATGGAAGTTTATATATATTTATAAACAAAAATACACATGATTAGAAAGAAATCCAGTTGTCATTGGCAAGGTTCTGCCATGGGAGTTCAGATATGGGTAATTGCACTGTGTTTAGCTGCCAGTCCTCCCTGCAGAGGCTGGGCTTGCCTGGAACTGCTGACAGATCTGCTGTGTCTTCCCTTTGAGACTGCACAAGTGCCTTTCACATACTTTATTTTCTGTAACAGCCTTGTGGGACAAACAGGAAAAGTGGGATTAATATTTCTTTGGCTAGAATCTGCATCACATGTACTCTTGGAGAAACTTAAGATTAACATAGTCTTGATTATAATTACAGCAAATGATTGTTATTATTTTTTTCCCACATGTTTGTTTGCAGGATAATGGATATTAGCACAGAGCCTGTATAACCTGTAATAACAAAAAGGCAGAAGAAATTTAAGGATCTATCTGCACTGTCAACAGTGCAACATCTTGATTGTGAGAGAGGCCTTGTTTTCTTTGATCCTCTTCAAGGAGACATATGGAAATTATAGGAGGTAGCTTAGGTTAAAATGCCACGTTTCTTTAATTACCTGAAAATGTGATCTAATGCTAATGAAGGCAGAGGGCACCCTTTTAGAAGTGAGATGTTTTGCTAGGAAATCCATAACAAACATTGGCATTTAATGTAGGAGTGATTTTAGACACTAGAACAGATTCTGGTGAATTATTCCGATTGCACTGGAGTAACTCCATGGAAATTGAAGAAAGGCTTTACATTTACTGAGTGCAAGTAGATCAGATGCTCATTGTTCATGCCTAAGCTTCAAAGAATGCTCTTTGGGATACTGTGGACAGAGGGAAATTTTGCCACTGAAAGAACATCATCCTCCTGTATGGAATACCTTTATATAATGCTGCTCCAGAGGTCTGTGTTTCTGTGGCTTTGAACTCTGACAATAAAGAGTAGAGCTCTGTTGTTTGGTCTCATATGCAGGAGCAGCAGAGTATGGTGGAGTAACAGGCCCTGGCACAATCACATTTGTTGTCATCCAGCCTTGTCCTCCCTTTTAGAGAAGACAGTAACAACATGAGCTATTCAAAAAGTAGAATTTCCAAGAAATACAGATGCTTAGCTGTTTGTATTCATCCCCAGATGAGACTAGGAGCAGAACTAGTGAAAGACTTCACACAGTATCCTGGGAATCCTGGGAATTAAATTCCAGGCTGAAAAGAGTTGATTGACACTGTGTGTCAATCAAAAGGAATAATTTTATTTTGAAGAGTCATATATTACAACATTCAAACATCTCAATTGAAAACATGACTTTGTTTCAAATTTTCCAGTTAAAAAATCTAATTCATTCAGTGATGTTCTGCTGTGAGAACTGTCACTTTCAAGAAAACTGTGCCTGTCAGCAGAAAACACATTTGTAATAGTGACATATCTGATAATGGGAAAGTGAAGGGAATTCAGATAGTGGCACTGTGATGGTGAGGTCTGGAGACCTGAATTCCTTGCTGAGCTCTACTTAGGAGACAGGTAGGAGCCTACTTAGCACACAGGTACTGTATGTAAGTAGTAGAAAGGGAATTAACACCACATTCCATTGAAACTGAGAAAATGTGAATTCTAGTTTCGGGAATATCTCAGGTCTGTGAGGCTCTGGTTTAGTCTCAATTTCCTATTTCCTCAGAAGCTCAAGTTACTCTTGGAAAATACACATTAAGAAATAATTCCTTCCTGGACTGGAAGACTCTCAACTCCTATCTGACATGTCTGATGTTGTTCTATGTAAATTTTGTAATCTTATATTAACTATAAAACTCAGAGGACAAAATCCTGCCTCCAGGGATTTCCATTAGTCTCTCATACCATGTATTATTGTATGGTACGCTCTGTCCCTCAGGTATTGCTGATGCTGAACTCTAATGCCAGAACTCTCACAGCTTTACAGCAATATTAATCTCCCAGCTGCATCCACCACTATTCACAATATGCCACGGAATGGGAGCTCAAGCAGGCCAGATTCTGAAGTTAGACAAGATGTTTTTCTCCACATGTTTTCCCTGTCCTTTAAAACCAGACTGTTATTTCTCCCAAGAATAATCTGTTCATTTTAACATATTTCTGTTCTTCTTCTGCCAATAAGTCTGCTTTCTGTAAAGTTGGCACTGATGTCTTTAAGCATCTCTGTATCTCATACAAAATGAATGACTGTTTTGGAAATGATTGAGGCAGATGTGCATTAAATGGTGGTTAACACTTTTTAAATAAAATGCTTATGCTCTGTCATTTGTCCCGAGAGAATATAAATAGATCCATCTGTCTACTGCTGTCCCCTTCACAATCCTGGCTATATGGCAGGCAAACATGAGGAGCTTAACCTTTAATAACACCCTGAGACAGGCAAATCTCTGGCCCATCAGCTCTCTTAACCTTTCTCCACCCGTTTTTAGAGCCAGTACAAAGTGCAGGACTCAGGAGATACAGAGCAAGTTAAATTTTTGGTATCCCTGCTTGGAGCAGATCCTGACTGCTAGCTGGGCATTGCAAGAAAGGTAGACTAGGTTTGCTGCAGGTCAGGAAATTAGGCCTTTGCCTGTTAAACACTATTTTTCTTTTTTTCATAAGTATAAAACATCACTGATAATCTCTTATTCAGAACCATTTCTGTATTCTCATTCTTCTTGCAGTACAACTGAACAAATTAGCTCCCGTAAATTCGCTTCTTTGAATTATTTTTATTTAATTCTCTTACGTTTTGGGGTTTTTTTTTAGGGGTGAAGTGATCAATGGGGGATTTGGCCTGGTTTTGGATGGATCCAAGGAAGCTGAAGTACGAGCTAAGATGATGCTTAGCTGGGATGTTTCGAATGGAGTAAGCAAAACCCATATATGAATACTTTAATTTTTTTTTCTTTTTCATCTGGGGAATCTTGCTTGTACACAGATCAAAACATAGAGTTTTGCTGATAGAAAAGGGGTTAATGATAACTCTACTGACAGCTGAAGTATCATCCTAACATGCTGGCAGAGAATTTGGCTTCTTGATTTCATAGTTAAAAATGCATTGAAGTGACATTTTCCCTTTAAAATATCCCACTACAAAAGCATTGACTGCTTAAATAATACTGTTATCTAAAGCAAGTGCTCATTTTACAGAGCTGGGATGGAGTGCATAATTATTTTTGGTGAGGGAATTCTGTAAGTTTATAAAGTACCTGGCTCTACCAGTGTTTAACTGTCTAATGTCTCACATGAAAAAGTACTATGTCTACCCAAATACTACTCATAAAAATGAAGTATTACAAAAATTACTTGCAAAAACAGAAGGGAAACTAAAAACTGGCAGAGGTTTGAAAGATTTATTGTCACGAATTAAGTGCCAGTGTTTGCACAAATACGGTGCAAGGTGGGTGTGGCAAGAGAAATGCTTGATTTTTACAGCCCTTGATTGTGTTGCTGACAGGTCGCCAGGCGCTGCTGGTCGGGGAATGCCTTTGCTTATGAAACCATCTGCCAAGCAATGAAGGAAAATGGCTCACTGAGGGTGACTCTCCCTCACAAGGTGGTGGATGAAAACATCTTGGAGCAAGCCATGAAACAGTAGTGGTACTCCTAGCGTGATGTTGCTCTTGCAGATATATTTGAAGTTGCTTCGTTGATATCCTGTTTTGCTCTCTGGCCAAATGATAAAAGCCTTGCAAATTTCCAATCCATGTGAGTTCTTTTTTTCCCCTCTCTAACTTATTACTGGGGCAAATCTGTTTCTGTTTGTGTTTGTGACAGGTCTGCCAGGAAAAGTCTTTTCACCAACATATTTAGAACAAAGTTTGCAATAAGAAACTGTTCATGATGGGAAAGGAATGGGAATTTTGTCCCTGAAAATTAAATGGAAAAAAAATCCCCAAATCCAAAACAGTCACTTATTCCTGATAATTCATAAATTAATGTATTTACAAAAATCATTCTAAGCTATCTTGTCTCATGCTAAGCATGTCCCTTGCACAGCACATGGGCTTCATCTGACACAAGCACAATGCCAGCAGTTTCTTCCCCCAGCAGACTTGCTCTGGAATGTCACTCAATCTCCTGGCACTGTATCCATTACCTCTCCCAATGGAAAGGGGTGTTACACATATAAACCTGACCCTGCTGCTGCAGAGGGGATGTGATGAGCTGCAGTCTTGGACAGCACACACTTCTCAGGACTGTGAAATTCTATCCCTGCTAGACCCCACGGTACCCACAGGTGAGGACACTGCAGCTCTGCATTGCCAGTGCTGTTAAGAAAAGGGGGAAGTGTTTATTTTGAATCACAGATGAGTTCTTTACTCTGTTCACATACTGGATCTATCTCCAGATGAATAGTGAGAGTCTGGCATCTGTTTGAAACTGAGCCTTCTGTGAAGTGCAATCTGCAGTTGATAGGAATTGCTTTACATTATGGGAAAAACCCACCCACATTGCCAATTCCTACGACTGAGATGGGAGTAGCTGTCAGGCAGATTTGACAGCCTTTGCTTTGACATATGTTAGGCATTACCTTATTAATAATCACAGTGGACAGGGTCCAAAGTTAGTGTATTGGTATTGTGTGAAACCACTCTAATCTAGATAGTCCAAAACCATTGGTGTTTTTGCTTTGTCAAGAGGAACAACAAGAATATACAGTGGCTTTTTTGTAACAAGAAATGTAGAGCTGTTCCATAGACTCATCTTAATTCTGAGTTGAAAATACACCACAGACAAGATGTTGGAGAAATATTTATCACAAATTCTTCACTTTTGTATTATTTAGTAATGGGGTACCTGCAAGCATGTTCACCTTCTCATCCCAGGTACAAAACGAACCTTATTTTTGTCCTAGTGGCCTTTTTGCCCAGAGGAAATAACCTTACCAGTATAGCCATGTTTAGTATCACTCTGGGCTGCCTGTAGGGAAACACTATGTATGAGTGCTGTAAAGAACTACAAGCTGAAATTCAAATTATGAAATCTATGAATGAGGCAGCATGAGTTAAGGCAAAATGGGGTACAGAAAGGCAGTGAGCTGGCGAGCAGTTAATCTTATGACTGTGCACTGGTGTTTATTGCAGTGATGTAGTATGTGGTTATATGTATATGTTTAAATCTACTTTGGTCTCTTAACCGCATATCTCAAGCACTTAAGAAATGTGAACTGGCTGAGGTTTACAATACCTTTGGGAGGGCACAGGGAAACACTAACCTGCTGCTGTCAGGAATGAAATAGCAGGGAGTTTCCAGCACAGAGAAACCATAAACAACCCCAGTGCAATGTTCCCTTTCTGAGCCCTGCTGAGCCTCAATTTATCTGTCCTCTACTTGTTTGCAGAGAAGCTGAGACTGTGAATAGGCTATTGTTGTATGGGGGTGCTGATACAATTTTTAGGTGGCTGACCTCACTGCTGGACAAAGCCAGTACAGGGAGAACAGTTTTAAATCCATTCATCTGTGGACATTACATTGGATCTGATCTGGGCAGGGGATGTACAAGCAGTGAATTTCTGCAGTGTAGTGAAGTCTCAAACTTGCCAGGCTGAACCGTCCTTCCTATGAATCTTAGCATCTTAACACTTTCCTAAAATGCACACACTTATCCTGACAACCTTGTGCATGGCTGCAGATAGAGGAAAGAGCTTGGTGACATGTTTTACATCATTCAACCAGGGATGCACCTTTGTGCTAAGCAATAACTTATGCAGACCTATCTTCTCCTAGGAACATGAAGGAAGGTACTGCTAAAACCTCCATAGGGAGATTTGGATGGCTGGGGCCACCAAGGACAGGGAAGATCTACACCCAGTGGCACTCAGCCCAGTGGAGCTCTGGGCTCCAGCTTCCTTGGAGCTGAGTGTGCCTGGCCAGAGTTCACACCCTTACCGTAGGAGGTTTGATGCTCAGAAAGGAGGAATAATCTGAGCAGGCGAGGGATCACAGCACCATCTGCTGGGACTGCTCACCAGTCCCATGCAGCAGGGAACTGGTAAATTTCCATAGCAAATACAGGGTAATTTTACCTTCTCCTTAAGTGTTGGAGAGCCACAAGGCAGCTGAACAGTCTCTCAAAGAAAGCTTTGACCAAGAATAAAAAAATAAATTATGCATGAGCTGAATTTATAGTAATTTGATTGCACTGGTCTATCCTGGGTGATGGTGTGCCATGGTCATGCTTGAACAGTGACTTTGCATTGCCCAGGGTTGGCCTGTAGTGCTGTTTCCATATTTCCACTGATGGTACAGTGTTTTGCTGAACTATTTACCTCTCTGAGCATGGCTGCACCCTCAGCATTGCTCCTGCACAGCATGTCCAGGAACAGGATCTCCCCCTCAACTTGTGAGGCCACTTCTGGGATGCTGTGTCCAGTTCTGCACTTCTCAGAATGAGAAAGACACGGAACTACTGGAGAGGGTTCAGTGGAGGGCCACAAAAATGATTTGGGGACTGGAACATGTCTCTGAAGAGGAGGGACTGTGGGGTGGAGCTTGTTTAATCTAGAGAAGAGAGAGGGGATCTCATGAATCCACGTAAGTATCTCAGAGTGTCAAGAGGATGGTGCCAGAGACTTTTCAGTCGTGCACAGCAACAAGATGAGGAGCAATGACCATACACTAAAACACGAAAAGTTTCACCTCAACATAAGGAGGAACTGTTTTACATTGAGGGTGGCTGAGCACTGGAACAACTGCTCAGGGAAGTCTCTCTGGAGCCATTCAAACCTCCCCTGGGCACGTTCCTGTGTCACCTGCTGGGGGTGACCCTGCCACGGCAGGGGTGTCGGACTGGGTTATCTCCAGAAGTTCCTTCCAACCCTAATTTTGGGATTCATCTTGGCTATGAACGGGGACACCAGCAAAGTCCCGACGACCTGAGATGGCTCCAGCGGTGCCACGCTGGGTGTGGCGTGGGCCGCTCCCCGCCGTGCCATTCCCACGCGGCCTGCCCTGCCCCGGGGCAGCCCCGCTC